>JADKXX010011325.1:0-23897 GCA_017310255.1 Butorides virescens | reverse complement strand
CACGGCTGTGTACAGCGAGTGTGTGTTTGTACCCCTGTGTGTGTACATGGCTGTGTACAGCTGAGCGTGTGCTCGTCCCCCCCCCCGTGTGTGTGTGTGTGCGTGCCTGGCTCGGTGTGAGCACAGCTGATGCAGGCGAGCCCGGGGGGAGTTCGCAGCACAAACTTTGCAGCAGTTTCTGTAACTCGGCCAAGCGCACAGGGCAAGCCGGGGTGTGGGGCCAGCGGAAGCTGAAGGGGTTAAAAACACCCCCCCGAGGGAGGGGTGCAAGGGGCTGGGGGCTGTTCTGCAGCCTGGGGGGCCGGGCTGGGGGTGGTGGGGCCCCTTTCCCACCCCGCAGCAGCTCCCTTGGGGGCTCTGGGTGGGGATGGGGGGGGGGGGGGGGGATCAGGCCATGGAGAAGTGGATGGAAAAGTTTTGGGGATCCTCGCTTTTTCCATGGGGCAAAGCTGAGTCCCTTGAGTTGTCCAGGCGGTGTGGTGGCTCTGCCCGGGGTGCGGGGTCCTGCGGCTGGTGTCCCGCGGTGGTGTCGGTCCCTACCACGGTTCACGTGGGGAAA
Organism: Butorides virescens; assembly: GCA_017310255.1. Taxonomy (NCBI): domain Eukaryota; kingdom Metazoa; phylum Chordata; class Aves; order Pelecaniformes; family Ardeidae; genus Butorides; species Butorides virescens. The sequence continues at coordinate 23,338 of JADKXX010011325.1, read as the reverse complement.
CTGCATTAAAAGTCCTGATGTGAACAAAAAAAAAAAAAAAATGAAATGTTGGAGCAGGAAGCTGACGGCGGGAGGTGAAACACCCCGATGCGGATGCTGTCAGACCAGGCACAAAAGGGGCCAAATCCACCCCGGGAGCAGCTCCCTGCGTGCTCCGAAAGCGGCTGCTGGGCAGCGGGCTGAGCAGGCAGGAGCTGTGCTGCGGGAGCACCGGGCACGGCGATGCACAGAAACCCAGCTTAGCACAGCTGGATCTCTCCCCTTGTTGGCTTTGGCCCGGAGCGTGGCTGGGCCCAAGTTTCAGAGAATACATCCTCTTGTTCTCTTCCCCCTGCTTTTCCAGCTGGATGCTGCAGGCTCCGCTTCCCGGCTGAACTCTTACGCTGCTTTGTGCTGCAGCCGTGTCCTGGGGCCGAGGCAGCTTCAGGGGCTGCGCGGAGCTTATTTCTCTGGATTTCCTTCCATTTGCTTTCCTCTCCAGGTGGGAAACAGTGAACTGTTAATGCATGGACCTGGTGCAAAAAAGCTTTTACATGGGAACTTGCTCCCAGCCTGGGTTAGGAGGAACACTGTGCAGTAGCTTCTCTGTCATCGAGTGTGGGTTGTTTTAAAAAGTAGCTTAGAAATCAGTTAAATGCGCCGGAAAAAAATGGCCTTGCAGCTTTTCCATGTTCCCAGCCGCTGGTCGCACAGGAGCGGGGTGTAGGTAGAGCACGGTTCAGCCTCCCAGTTGTACTGGTGTCCTGAGCAGGAGCGGTGGGACCCGGCCGAGGTGTGCAATGTCGGGGAGCCCGGGGGCATCCGTGAGTGCCTGATGTGATGTGCCCGTGGTGGAGGGGGGCCCCCTCCATCCCAAACAAGCCCCTAACCCACCCTCCTCTTCCCCAATTCCTCCCAGAGGGGAGCATGGACCCAGGGTGGCCGAATCCAAGCAGAGCTGGACCAAATTTGCCTCCTTTAGACCCCCCTTTCTCAGCGTCCAAAGCTGGGGGGGCCAAAGGGGTCTCCAGAACGCCCTCAATTTCCATCTGCCCAGGCTCCAGGGGCCAAATTTCATGCCGAGAGAATATCCCTGTCCTGGCTCAGACCAGCTTTCCGGTGGCGCGTCTTGAGCTTTGAATTCTTGCTCACACAACTTCTTTCTTTCTTTCTTTCCGTTTTTTTGGTGAGCGATGAATGGACAGGGTCGGGTTTGTCTTTTCGTGCTTGTTTGGCCTCGTGACGTTTCGGTGCAGAGCCATTATCGCTTGGGCAGCGTCCAGGGGCTCTGTCACGCACCACGGAGCCTGGGAATTTTTGCTGGATTCCCTTTCCGACGCTTTGCAAATGAGACCGGATCATTTGGTAACCCCGAGCCTGTGAAATAAATGGGGAAACTGAGGTGCCCGAGTGGTTTGGCCCCAAGTTAGCGCGTCGTGGGCAGGGTTGGGTTGGCCTTGCCGTGCTTGGACCTATTTCCCAGCTGGAGATGAAGCCCGTTTCCCAGAGTTTGCTCCTTGGCATTTCTGGAGATGGGCCCAGTGCCATTGCAGGCTCCTCTCGCCTGGGAGGGACGGGCGCGTTGCAAACCAAACCCTTGAAATAGCCACAGGTAGTTTGCAGAGGAGCCTCGGAGAGAAGAGGCAATTGTCTGCCTGTGTTGGAGTACACGGGGTGTCATTTTATTTTTTATTTTTTTTTTTTGAGGAATTAACATGAAAACAGGAGAAAACCAGAAAGCCCTTTGGCTGATGAGATTATTTTTGTCCTTCCTTCCCTTCACGGGGAGGAAGAGGAGGGGGAAGAGGGACAGCGGGAGAGGGGCTTTCCTTATGGGAAGCAAACCCATGTGAAGATGCTTCAGGCAAATCCATCTCCAGAAGAAAAACCTTTCCCTTGGGTTTGACTCTGCTCCCTCCCACCTCCCTTCTTTCCCTTCCCAGTGGGACATCTGCTGTGGGTCCCCCCCCTCCGTGTCTGCGTCCCACTCGGCCGCAGGCGCCAGCAGCTCAGCGGCTCTTTGCTTGGAGCGGGGCAGGAATGGGATGCTCACACACACACACACACACACATTTTTTTCCTTTAATTCTTTCTGCCTGTTCCCAAGGAGTTTGCCCCGAGGTGTAACAGGAGGCGGAAAGCTGTGTGCTCCAGCCCCAACCACGCAACCTTCAGACCTGCGAGCGGCTCTGCCCCGCTCGCCCAAATTACCGGGGTCCGACTGCCTGCACGAGGGTGCTGCCACCCCACTCGGGGTCCTGGGCACCCACGGATGCCCCGAGCAAGGGCAGCTGGGCAGGAGTTGGTGCCACCATCACTCGAGTACCCATTACTGGGACTCTGTCCTGCCCTGGGAGTGGAGCAGAAACAAAGGCAGCCCCCTCCAAAGTCAAAGTTAAAAGGGTCTTTGCTTGTCTTAGCACTGATTTAAATGCAAAGGGCTGCAGATTTGTGTGCAGGCATCTTGTAAGTGCAAAGGAGCCAAAAAAAAGAAGCCCTAAAAGAAACTAATTTTTTTTTTACCCCAGGTAAAGGCTTTTTGCACCAAAAGATTCATTTCTGGTTTTCTTTCAAAGTTTCTCATCTGCTCATGAAAATGCTCCATTTTTTTTTTCTTTTCTTTGAACAACAACAACAACAAAACTCCCAAAAACAAACCAAAAAAAAAGAGGCAGATTTCTGGCTTTTTTCAAATGTTTCTGGTTTTGAGCAAAACAAAGCAGGCCCTTCGGGGCTGTGCCGCTTGCCACCCCGGCGTCCCCGTCCCATTCCCGCTCCTTATTGAATTTCCTTGGGAAGTGCCTGCTCGAGTCTATGAGCTGCAGAAACCCAAGCTGTCCTCTGGGCGCTTTTTGTAGTTTTTCTGATTTTTTTCCAGAGCTCCACCTTGCTCAGACCGTGCCTCCTGCAGGATGGGCACCAGCAGCCTCCCGGGGCTGTGGGGTTTGGTGTGGGATGGAGCCACCTTGGTCCTTCCCGGTGCTGGCGGCTCCTCGCGTCCCCCTGGGTGCTGCACTGTACTGGTGGAAATAAGCTATTGCACAGCAGCAGGGATGGGGTAACTGGGGTTTTTTTGCCCCAAATCCCAATCTTCAGGCTTTTCCCACTGCAACAGCATGCACGCACGCTTTCACCCATCTCTATTTGATCTTTGGCAGCCCTGTTGAACTCGATATTTGACCGGGGGGGGGGGAGGAGAGTCCCCCCCTCACTCCCCTGCTGTCCCGCTGTCTTTCCACCGGTGCATCCCCGGCGCTGCGACGCGGCAGATCGGGGCAGTAGCTTTGGGAAGCGCTTTCACCCCACTCCCATCCTCTTTTGGGGTGCTCCCCATGGGTGCACAGGAGGCTCCCAGCACCAGCTCCTTCCCCTGGTGTGGGTGGCCGTGCCCCGGGCAGGACGATGCTCACCCGGTTGAGCTGCTTTCGGTGCCAGCGCTGGGCGGCCGGCGCGGCGCGTTCCCCGCAGCGGCTCTGCCTTCGCCTCGCGAGGAAGCGGGTCGACTCGCTGACTCCAGGAGCAATTACTCGCTCCACCCGAAATGGCTTCATCGTTGGCCGGCCTCGCTGCCTTCCTTCAGCGAGCCGGCACGCCGCTGCCCCGCGAGCCGTGCCCTGACCTTTGCAGAAGAGCTTGTTTTCACCTCGCCCCGGCCCCGTTCAGGCCACGCTGCAGCTCCTCCGAAGCTTCTTTGGGGGTCTGTGCTTGGAAGAAATCCCGACCTAGCGAGCGTGCATGGCAGTGGGAAGTTGAGCACCAGGACTGCAAAGTTTTAGGCTCCGTCGCCATAGGATGTTGCTTTGGGCAAATCCCTTTTACGTGCCTCAGTTTCCCCTCTGGGCCCAGCAGTAATAAGGTTCCATTTCACAGCAGCTTAGAGCTGCAGCTGTGCTAATGTAAAATACATGGAGATTGGGTAATATCTGATGGGCACTGGCTTAAACCCATATGCTGGGTAGATCTCAGGATGAAAGGTGCTGCATAAGTGCAAATTATTATTCTTGTTAATAATGATGTCCACCAGCTCACATTTATCTGCTCTTCAATTAACTTTTTTTAAGGACTCTTAGCAGGTTAGAAAGACACAAATTTTCCCTGGCAGAACCTGTGCTGGTTTGACCCCATAAGGTTACACAATTACTGTACTGGCATAGTCCTTAATTAGACTCGCCATAATTTTCCCCAGCACAGCCATGTGGCTCCTTGCTCTGTAATTCCCAGAATCTCCTTGGATCTGATAGGCATCGTGTTAGCCGCTTTCCAGGTTTCAAGGGTAATTGCTTGTCCTTAAGGACACCTGAGATGTCGCAGGATCTCCTCTGGCATCCTTCCTCCACGCCAGGCTCCCATGGCATGGAGGTTTTACATCCTTCTGGCCAGGATGGGGGGTTAGCCTGAACCGGGGAGCACTGAGCCAGCATGGTGGTCCTCAAAGTCAATGGCAGTTGGTTCAACCCCAAGCCAGGTCTTTGACCCTGTGTTTTTCCCCATCATTTTTTTTCTGTTGTTGAAGTGGTTGACTCCGCCACATTGGACACTTTTAAGACTCAGCTGGACAGGGTGCTGGGCCATCTTGTCTAGACTGTGCTCTTACCTAGAAAGGTTGGACCAGAGGATCCTTGAGGTCCCTTCCAACCTAGGATTCTAGGATTTTTCTCCACTGCTTGGCCTCGCAGTGCGTTTGGGATGTCATATGTTGCTCTTTGGTTTGGGCAGAGCCCAAGCCTGATGCTGGGAGATGGGCTGGCCTGGCAGCTGGAGGCAGAAATCTGGTCCTGCTGGGTCCAGTTTGTGTCCTGGGCCAAGTTGCGTTGTCCCTTGTCTCCATTTCAGTCTTAGAGAGTGCATCTGCAGTCCTGAATGCTGCCTTAATATATAGGGGAGACCTTATCATCATCTACAACTGCCTGAGAGGAGGCTGTAGCGAGGTGGGGGTCGGCCTCTTCTCCCTTGTAACGGGCTATAGGATGAGGGGAAATGGGCTGAAGTTGTGCCAGGGCACGTTTAGGTCGCACATCAGAAAAAATTTCTTCCCCGAAAGGGCTGTCAAGTGCTGGAAGGGGCTGCCCAGGGAAGGGGTCGAGTCCCCATCCCTGGGGGGATTTAAAAGATGGGTAGACGAGGTGCTTAGGGCCAGGGTTTAGTGGTGGGATGGCAGGGGTAGGGGAATGGTTGGGCTTGGTGATCTTAAGGGTCTTTTCCAACCTAAATGTTTCTATGATTTTTTTTATATATATATATATATATATATGTTAAATATATTCTTACTGCATAAGGAATAGTTCCTCACCACTGCTGCAGTGACAGAGGTGCATGCTTCTTGCAGTGATTTTATTTCTTATCTTCCCTGAAACCCCCTCTCGAGGGTTATCCCCACCACCCTGTGTCCTTGCTCTCGGGTTGGTTTGTGCCTCCTTCGCAGGAGCCAGTTGGGTCAACGAGGACCTTTGGGTGATGGGATTTGTAGGGACACCTTGGCACTGGGGTCTGCGACCCAAACCTGGAGTCGGGGTTTTGTCACCGGAGGAGCTTTCAGCTGAGGTCGAACGCCAAACGCGGGCAGACTGGACAGACGCTGGTCCTGGCCTGTCTGGCTGGCCCGAAATTCCTCCTCTTCCTACCCACCCAATGGCTATAAATAACAAATAATAACAACTCCCAGGCTGGCAAGCTATTTGGGGTTTTGTGGGTTTCTTTGCTTTGTTTTGCTTTTTTGCATTTAGGAAGTAACTTTTCATAGAAACCAACATTTTTTTGACCGGATTCCTCATTGTCCCAGAACTGAACTGTTTATCCAAAGCATTGCCCAGGTGAGCAGAGAGACACTGGGGCAAACACTTTTTGGGGAGGGAAGCAAAGCTGTGCTGGACGTGTCCCGGGCAGCTCAGGAGCTCTGGGCATTTCTCCTCCTTCCCCTCCCACCCTCCTTTTCCTTTCCCTGAATATCATAGAATCTGAAAATGCCTTAGTGCATTAATTTCAGACTGAATGTAAATAAGCCATTTGGATTTTTCCCAGTTGAGCAAACTTTGAAACCAGAATTTTGCTTTCCTCTCCTCCAACCTGGCTCGTGGGATTGGAAGGATTTGCTTCAGTGCCGTCTTTTCTGCACTTGAAACCACTTAATCAAGCTCTAAAATATCCCTTGAACAGGTCAGAGAGGTACCTGATTGGGCCAGGCAGCGTGTACGGGAAAACCAAGAGAGATTACATGCTCATTTTATCTGCATAAAACAGATTAGAAAGCTCCCAAACTAAATATTGCTGCAAGGTAGAGTGTTGTTAATGGCAGATGCCTCGCTAGACTGTCTCTGTTTGTGTCTCCATCCAACATTATCTCGTCCCTGACCAGCCATTCCCGAGGGATTAAAGGCAAAGAGAAGGGGGGACAGGAGAGCATCTCCACCTTGGCAGGAGTCGTGACCCACGGCGTTAGGTTTGGATGCTCTTCAGGTCCAGAAGAGCTCAGATATGGATCGAGACATGTCGAGACCCTTTCTTCCTCCCTTTTGCAATGGGTTGACACCACCTAATCCAAAAATGATGCTGCTGTAGAGGCAGGATTTGCTTCTGAGCTCACCAGTCCAAGCCCATCTTTAGCTGCTGTGTGTTGGAGGTGATCTCCTCTCCCGTGCTGCCCGTCGCTGGCTTGCAGCCACGCGTGGGGCAGCGATGATGGGTACATGCGTGCTGGGGAGGTGTCCATCCATCTCCTACCGCCAGATTTCTTCCTCTTGAGCCAAAGGCTCAAGGATAGAGGAGGGGCAGATAAATCAAGAGATCCCAAGCAGCCAGGCAGATCATCCGTTGCATTAAGCTACAGCTCAGGAAAGCTGAGCAGGAGCCATGGGGCAACCTGGGTGGGTTTGACCCAAAAGCGTGGCTTCAGCTTTGCCTCTTCCCACATCCTCTGGACATTCCCAGCTGGGGGTCTGGGCACCACAACCACCCGCAGAGACGGAAACCCGCAGGTCCCTGTGAGCCCTGAGATGCTGTGGTCGTGGCGTGGCTCTTGTTTGTGCTGCTGGAGAAGTTCTGCCCCGTCCCAGCATGGCCAAGCGCTCTCACCAGCTGCTGACAAAGCTGCCGTTGCCTTTTGTTTGCCCAGCTTTTCGGGGATGGGTTAGCTCAGTCCTGCAAGCTCATCGGGAATTAAGCATGCCTTCAACCCAAAGCACAAATACTTTTTCCCCTGATCAGGACAACGTCTGGTGGTTGCCACCCCAGAAGCTCCTGCAGACACTGGAGATTCAAAGTGGGTCCTTCCCCCAGCCAGTGCTCCCTGAGGGACGTTTTGTACATTGGACTTTCCAGAAGTATTACAAGATACTCGGTTAAAGCCAATGAAACCTTACAGCTTCTTTATAGCTTTTCTCCCTCCTTTTTTCTCGAACTTTGCGGTGCTCGGTGGACTTTGGAGCTCAGTGGTGTCTTGGGGCTTTTATGCCGGGTGGATTTGGACTTTGTAAATGGGGAGGACAGTCAGAAAACCTGACCCATGTGCATCTCCCAGGCTCGGCAACCAGGAGGCAAAGAAAGTAGCTCCAGGACTATCGGCTTTCTCATCTGTCGTACCTTACAGCAGCGCTGTGATTTATTGAAGCCTGGCTTATTATTTTTAAATGCCTTATTATATTATCTCTGTTCTCATAAGCAAAACACGTGAGTCGCTCTCCCTGTGCCACGTTACCTTCATTTCTCCCTTTTTTTTTACAAAAGGTGGTGCAGAATGGGGGAGTGGAGGCCCAGACTCTCGTCCCAGGCTGTTTCTCTGCCATGTAATGAGCATTTGCTCCGACCGGGAAGGGGCTGGGGGTGCAACTGCTATGGGGGTGCAGGCGGGGAAGGGGGTGGATGTCCCATCCCAAGGGCCGGCTTTCCTTAGGGTTTTGTCTGCATTTTGCCTGGGCTTGTGGTTGCTTTTAAATCCGGCAGATTTAGGTCAAGCCTGGTCTTGCTCTGGCGGCAGCAGGGCGATAGCAGGGGAGGGAAGGAGCCGGTCCCTGCCCTGGTGGCAGCGGGGACAGGGGACCCCTGGCGGGGCCTCACCTTGCTGGGGGACCCCCTGCCAGGCCCCAGTGATGGGGGACAGAGCTGCTTCTCCCTGCGCCTCTTTCCCCGCTCACCCTCTCTGCTCAGCTTGGTGTGGTTTGGGGAGCAGGAACCCCAACCTTGGGGGCTTTGTGCCCAAAGCGAGTGCTTGGGGGGTGATGAGGGCACGCAGCCAAGGGGGCACGGGACCCCTGCGGAGCCACAGATCATGTACGTGTGTCCGTCCTGGTCTGTAAGAGGTGCCAAGCAGTGCCAAGCAGAGCAGCGTGAGCACCCCTGTGAGCAGGGGCTGGGGGGTGTTTAAAGGAGGAGGGGGAGCTGGGCAGCTGTGGGACGAGCCTGTGCCCCAAGAGCTGTGCCAGTGCCAGGGGTCTGTCTGTCCATCTCTCCCTGTGCCATCAGCGGGGATGGCCTCTTCCTTGGGTGCATTTTGGCAGGCTTGTTTGGGAGCTGCTGTGCTCGTGCATGCCCAGGGCACAAGCATTGCCCTGTGCGTTCCCGCTGCATTTCCCTGGGGGTCGGAAGGTGCCTGGGAAGCGCCCGGCCCCAGCAAACCAGCAGTGGGGCAGGAGCCTGTAGGGTTTGGGCTGAGCCCACACGTGTCCGGCTGCCCCCAGCCCTGCCCTGGGGTCAGGCTGTGACTGTGAGGGCAGACACAGCCCTTCTCCATCTCGCTCCCGGGGGATGCCATGCATTTGGGGGGTCAGTGCCCTCCGTACGCTCCCCACGGACGTGCAGCAACAGGGAAGCGAGGCTGTATAAGGCAGGGAAGGACCAGCTTACCCAAATTTCTCTCCTGTCTATTTTTGTCTCTCTTCTGGCCAGCTTGTTCCAGTGGGAGTTAATTTAATTGCCATCTTCCTCCCTGCATCGCTGCGGTTGTGTCTGAGACCTCTTGTTGTGCAGGGTAATTATATGGGTGAAGTGGACAGGGCAAAAACGAGCCTTGTCTCGATAGTTGGCGGACCAGCACTCTCGCCATCCCTACGGCCCCGTGCCGCTGCTTTCTTGCAGAGCTCAGGGTCTAAACAGACCGTCCTTGTCCTCAGCCCCTCGGGAATGGGCACGGAGGGGGCAAGGGATGTGATGGAGGCAGCACAGGGCGGGCATGGCAGAGGCAGGGGTCAGCTGGAGCCCTCCCCACGCACAGAGCAGCCGCCAGCCCTTCTCCTGCTGCAGCATCTGATTTTTCAACTCTTTTTCCCAGTGTAAATCACTCGCTGCGGAGAGGAGCGCTGACCTAGGCAGGGGCGAGAGCAGGGCAGAGGATCTGGCAGTGGTGGGGCTGCTCTGGGCAAGCCCAAAGTCTTGGCTGTTGATTTTTAAGCCCTGAGCACACTCCAGGCATCTCGTAGCAGAAACCAGAGCAGGTCCCGGGCTATGCCGATGCCCGGCAGCTCGGATCCTTTCCCGGGGGCCATGCAGGAGCTGCACCCTCTGTGCTCCACACTGGGCGCCTCTGCCTCAGGGCTTCATCCAGAGCTCCTCCACCATCGGGGGGTTCATGTCTGGCTTTAACAGGCTTTAGATCAGGCGCTGACTAAACGCCGCAGGTCTGACTCAGGCCGGTCCAGGTTGGGACATGACAGAGGACGTGGATGCAGCAACACGTGGTTATTATTCAGCTATACACCACACCTATGCACAAACGCCTATAGGTGGATGACAGCCTGCTCTCTTCTCCTCTCTGTTTTGCCCTGGGCTTTCCCAGGGGCGTGGGAATGTGTTTTCTCCTTTCTGGGGCTCGCATATTCCCGCTCTGCTTGGGATTTGGAGCCAACGTTGCTGTGCAAAATTCAGCTGGAGCTGCTGAATTTCCCTTGGTTGAGCCCCAAGATCACCCAGCCCGCAGGGGCATCCCGCAGGAGAGCAGAGAGCCGCGAGCAGGGCTCTGCATCGGGATGAGCTTTCCTTCCCAGCAAACCCCCTGTCACGGGAGCTCCGGTGCCCCAGGCTGGATCAGCATCCTAGGGGGAGTGGAGAGGATGGTTCTGTGGGGAAACTGAGGCAGGTGGATGAGCGTGTGGGATGTAGGGGGGGCTGGGAGCTGAGCGAGCATCTCTCCAGGCTGCTCGCAGCCCCTCTGCAGCGTGTCCAGGCTCCTGCCGACCCCGGGGTGCGGATGGGGCCCTCCTCCTCCCTTGTAGGGCCTCTTGTTATAGTCCCTATAATTACACGTGTGAGGTCTGCCTGCCTTCCTCCCCGGCTCCTGCTTGTAGGACCTCTTGTTATATTGAGTATAATGAAGTGTCCAAGGTCTCTCTTCTCCCCCCCCCCCCGCCCTTGCCTGCCTGCGTGTAGGACCTCTTGTTATAGCCAGGGAAATTATGGGTCTTTGGTCTCCCTCCCTTCGCCTAAGCTATAATTTAGTTTTATATAAAGTGTGGTCCAGCCCCTGTTGTGCAAGCGGTTGCTATTCTGGGTTCTGGGGAGGGGGACGGGGAGAGGGATGGAGCGGTGAAGATGGGGCTTGCGGGGGGGTGGAGGAGTGTAGCATTGTGCTGAGCACCCCACAGCCCCTCCGGGCACCCTGCAGCCCCCCCTGGCACCCCGCAACCCTCCCCCCTGGACACCCTGCCATGGGCCCCCAGCCCCAGCCAGCCTCCAGCCCGCAGTGCTGGCTCTGTGGGAGGTGGTTCTGCCATCTCCTCGCTGGGGTTCTGCAAGGGGGTGTGTGGCATTGGGGTTTATCCCCACCAGGAATAACACAGCTCTTATTTTGGGTTTTGCTTGCCCCATCGAGGGGGTCCCGCAGGGGCTGCTGCTGTCCCAGAGCAAGCAGGAACGGGAGGGGAGGTGGCAGCTGGCTCCTGCAGGGAAGACAGTGGCCCTTTCATGGGAAGGGGGGATGAAAAATCCAGCGTGAACCGCTGAGTGTAACCAGATCCCCTGGCTTTTTAGAGAAGGAATGTGGGACCTCGGGAAGGTTTTTGGGAGGGTGCTGCCAAACTGCTGGTGTTGCAGTGGGGTGAGTGGCTGCAGAGTGATGCAGCCCTGATGCCCATCCCCAGCAGCCCAAAATCCCTCGCAGGGCTCCAGCTCTTCCTCCCACTGTGCACCCCGGGCTGCAGAACCAACAGGGGCGCCTGGATTTGGCTCATGCCCGAAATCAGGGTCCCAAAGCACCGACCAGTGCTGTTTGCAGCGGCTCTGGGTTGCTGTGGGTTTGGGTGACTGGGGTCTCTGCCCGTGGCGTGGTGCACCCTAGGGTGCTCATCTCCAACCCCGTTTCTTTTGCAGAGGCGGGCGAGACCTCGCACCCTTCGCCGAGGCAGACGCCAGCGGCACCATCGGCAGAGCCCCGGCTGCCCACCCGCCCCCCTGCAGCACCGAAGAATGAGAAACCCCTGGAAGATGATGAGTCCCAAAAAGTCCTGACGAAGGGCCCCCGGGCCGAGCTTGCAGGTGCTCCCGAAGCTGTGACATGTGAGTGTTTCCCTCCGTGGTGGCACGTGCAGCTCCGGACACCTCCAGGTGCCCGTGCTTTGGGCTGCTGCCGTTTAATCAGTAACAGGGCTCATTAAAAAGGCGGGCAGCTGTGGTGGGAAGCTGTCTCCTCCTCCCTCTGCTCTTTCCCACATCAAAGCAAAAGGCTTTAACTGAGCGTGAGTCACCGGGAGCCGGGGAAAGCGAAGGGCGGCGTCCAGCAGCGCCGCGATCCCTCTCACTGCCCCCGTCCTTGGGACCGACTGGAGGCAGAGGGGGAGGAGGGCAGGCGGCTGGAGGGGCTCTCGGTCGTGTTGGGGTCCTGCTGGGGTGCCATGGTGGGAAGAGGGACCAGCCCTTTGGGGAAGGAGCCGGCTGCTGTATGGAGCATCCCGAAAGTGGGAGAGAGGAGAGCCCCCCGGGCAGAACGGGCTCCCTGGTCGCAGCCGTTCGCTGGAGCAAAGGGAGATGGCTCCCATCGGGACAGCCTTGGCATTAGCCAGGGCAAGGGTGAGGCTGGTGCAAAGCCTGAAGGAGCAGGGGACGAGACGGGCTGTCTGCGCCGAGGCTCTGGTTTTACTGGAGGCAGTGGTGAAGCCAAGCAGCACCTCCCCATTCAGGTTGCCCAGAGAGGTTGCCCAGAGAGGTAGTGGAGGCCCCATCCCTGGAAACATTCAAGGCCAGGTTGGATGGGGCTCTGAGCAGCCTGATCTAGTTAGCAGTGTCCCTGCTGACTGCAGGGGGGTTGGACTCGATGACCTCTAGTGGTCCCTTCCAACCCAAAACATTCTATGATTCTATGATTCTATGATTCATTCCTGCTGCTGCAGACCTGCCGGTCCCCCCGCCGTGAGAAACACCGGGGTGGGGTCGGAGCAGAGGTGGGAGCCAGGGTGCCCTTGCTCCATTTCCCATTGCAGGGGTGGGAGAGCAGAGCTGGCAGACGCAGGAGACCGGGGGCCAAGCTCTCCTGGATTCACGCCGGCCATCCTTTCCCTGGCCCCCAGCCTGGATCCGAGGGTTTTGCTCCCAGGCTGCCCCTTACACACACAGCCGTTCCCCTTTTCTTGGATGCGAGCGTGCAGCTTGCTTTTCCAAGGGACGTAAAATGGATGGATGCTTCCCAACAGGGAGAAGGAGGGTGGGACCGAGGTTGCAGACTTCGAAGAGTGGGCAGGCGGGGTGGGAAGGGGAGGGGACGGCAAAATCCGGGCGCTCCTGACGGCGTACGTGGAGCGAGGAGAGCGCACGTTTCCTCCAGCAGAGCTCGAGCCCTTGCGAAGCATCTGGGAGCTGGGCCGGCTGCCCACAGACATTCTGCACCTCTGAGTCACGCCGCAGCCTCCTGCACCCTGCATGGTGCAGCCCCCTCCCCTCCCAGCCCCCCCCCCCCCCCCCGGGGCAGCCGCCCTGTGGGTCCCAAGGCTGGGAGGAACGTGGCCGCCTGCATCTGGGCTTGCCTGGGTGCTGGGTGCAGGGACACCCCCCCCCCTTCCCCTTTCCTCCCTGGGAAATGCGGTTCGGCTCCCTGCGGAGCATCGCCTCCGGCATCCCTTGCTTTGCAGCCCGCTCCGCACAGTGCATCCCGCTGCTGCTGTTATGGGGGGGTCACCAGCGCTTGTGGGGGGCAGATTCCCCCCTTCTGCAGTCCCTGGGGGACACAGGCTCCCCCATGGGAGGATGAAGGGGGTTACTGGTGTTATTTTCATGCCAGTCTGGCACAGGAGGGACCAGGCAGCAAGGGGTGGTGGGGGGTAGGGTCGTGTCCTTCGCCAGCAGTGCCAGGATCGGTGCCCCCAAGGCTCAGCGCTGCTGGCTGAAGCCTGCCGTGGTTCTTCAATAAGTCAGGCAGTTTGGGAGCAACCAAAGTGGGGATTGTGGATTCAGGCTCAGTTTTAGGTGACAGCAGCAGACCCCGCTCAAGCGGCCACGACGTGCCGGTTTGTCCAAGCCCTGTTAGTGGCTCGGGAGGACAAGTTTTGGCAGAGCCAATGGCCTGGGGGGGGTCAGAGTGGGGCGAGGGCTGCTGCAGTCTGGGCGTCTGTCCATGGAGCCCTGGTGATGCTGCCACGGGGGAACCTGAGCTGGGCCGGCACCGTGGCTGTGCCAGGGAGCATCATCTCGGGTGTGAAACACAAAGTGAATGTGCCGAAGGGTTTTTTGGTCATTTAAGAGCTGATGCTTCCCCCAAAGCCCTGGTTTCCCACCCTGGTGCTGGTGGGTGGATGCGGTGGGGGCCATCGCGTGGGCTGGGCCCCCCCACTACCTACCCTGACACCCGTGTTCTTAGGGAGTGTTACCCCACCTAAGCCTCAGGTTGAAGGTGGCTCTTTTAGAAGAGCTTTGAGCTCCTGTGAGTTGAAGGCTCTCCTAAAAACTGGAAGCTATTTTTCCTAACGTAGAAGGGGCGGGGGGGGTGATTACTGGCTGCCTCTCCCTGCCACTTGCTGGAGCCAGAGTGTGATTTTGATTTACAAACAGTTTAATCTGAGGAATGCAGTGAAATGGAGGACACCAAAGCGAGCGAGCACGTTGCAGGCTGATGCAAACCCAGTGCCCGAAGCTGCAGCGTATTTGCTGCTGTCGGACCTTGCCAGGCCGGGCAGCCCCGGGGCACCGCGGTCACCCCCCGGCTCCGCGCCAGCTCGGTGCACGCACTCAGGCACAGGGGGTCAAGGGTGCTGGAGAAGGGTGCATGGGAAGCCAGCTCCCCTCAGGAGTATTTTTTTGGGGGGGGTGGGTGTCATGGTTTAACCCAGCTGGCAACCAAGCACCACGCAGCCGCTCGCTCACTCCCCCCCTCCCTTAGTGGGGTGGGGGAGAGAATCGGGAAGGAAAAGAAAAGGTGAGAGCCGTGGGCTGAGATAGAGACAGTTTAATAAGAGAAAAGAATAATAATAGTAATAATGAGAATGGTAAGAGAATATACAGAATATACAAAACGAATGATGCACAACGCAATTGCTCGCCACCCGCCGACCGATGCCCAGCCCGTCCTGAGCAGCGATCACTCCCCGAGCTGCGACCACTCTCCCCAACACCAACCAACTGACCCCCCCCGAGCATGATGTTTTATGGTCTGGAATAGCCCTTTGGTCAGTTTGGGCTAGCTGTCCTGGCTGTGCTCCCTCCCAGCTTGTTCTGCCCCTGGCCGAGCAGGAGAAGCTCAAAAAGTCCTTGAGTAGTCTGAGCACTACTGGGCAACAACTAAAACCATCCGTGTGTTATCGACATTCTTCTGGTATTAAATCCAAAACACAGCACTATGCTAGCTACTATGAAGAAAATTAACTCTATCCCAGCCGAAACCAGGACAGGGGACACATCCCATTTTGTCCAAGATCTGTTTTCCATTTCTCCTTTCTGCCCTTCTTCCACCCCTCCTGCTTCCAGCCCGCTCCTCCTGCTCAGCTCCGGTTATTTTAAGTTCCCTTCCCAGGGCGCTCAGGCGCAGCTTTCACCCGAGCACCCGCTTAAACTTCTTCCTGGTCTGAGCCCAGCGCAGTCTGGCAGGGCCGGGTGCTGGGTCCATGCAGTTGTGGGTTTTTTTAACCTCCACCTATTTTACTTTTTTTTTTTTTTTTTGTGCTGGTGAGGGTGGGTGCAGGACAGAAACCGTCTGTGCCCCCTCCACCATGTCTGCCTCCCCGTGTCCCACAGCCACCCCACGCAGAAAGCAGCTCCTGTTCCCCAGCGGCCGGAGGTGCCTTTGCCCTCGAGCCTTTCGCCTGAATCATCCCTTGTTTACTGCCAGGGGAGAGGAAAATCGAAGTTTGGCCAAAGCACCATCAGGCGGGATTTTATTTGTGACTTCGATTGGTGTTGCTGCGGGGTGGGGATGGATGCTCAAACCCCCCTCCCTTGTGCTGGGTTCCCAATCCTCTCTCCCTGCCCCCCCCCCCCAGGACGGCAGCATGGGGACGCGGTGCCGGGCCGGAGTGAAGGGCTGAGCCGTGCCGTTGGCTCCGGCAGCATCCCGGCGGGGCGCGGGGCCGCCGGCCTCTCTCACGGCTGCAGCGTGAGATATTTATTTTCCTCCTGCAGAAAAGTTCAGCCAGAGGCTGGGGAGCCTTTTAATTAAGCAGCCAATTCGTGCGGTCCTGGGGAGATGAGCAGCCCGGCTCTCTGGTGGCCTTCACCTCCTCTGGCTTCACGGAGGGCGATGGGGATGCCTAGAGCTCCGTCCAGCCGCGCTGTGCCCTGGGCTCCTGGGACGATGTCCTGTGTCTCTGCAGCCACTCCAGTGGCTTCGTCCCCCCTGCCCATGCCGGTGGTGCTGGGACCCCAGGGGACCTCCTCCTCCAGGTCCTCTGCTGAGTTTTGGCAGTTGCATCACAACCTTCACAACAAGGCTTTATTATTTCTTGCTCTTTTTTCATCCCTCTGGAGCCTGTCTCCTTCCCTCCAGCCGTGTCTTCCTCCGCATCTCCATTTCCATCTCCATCCTCCTGGACCACGTCTGTTAGCATCGCTTCATCCCACCCGTGAGGCCACCCCATGTCCAGCTGGGGACAAGGTTCCCATGCGGTGGCAGGGGACCAGGGCTTGAGTTTCCCCCCCTGGCAGAGGGCTGCAGGGGGGGCTCAGGGGCCGGGGGGGTAACGCGCTGCTCTTCCCCCCAGGCCAGCCCCAGGTGCGAGCAGCCCCCCAGGCCCCCAGCCCCTGCACCCAACTGCTGCAGAACGGCGCCGGGCGGGGGCCCGATCCAGGCGGTGCCAACGGGGAGGCGGGGAACGGGGTCTTCCGCCCCCTCCCCAGCACCCAGAAGCCCCACCGAAAGCTGCAGTCGCACCACTCCATCAACAGCCAGAGCAGCAAGAAGAGCAAGGGCAGCTCCAAGTCGGCCTCTTCCCACATCCCTATTGAGGCGCAAGAAGGTACCGGCTCTTCCCGGGGGGTCCCTTTCCAGCCACTCTCCTCCGACCCCACATCCCTTGGGGTCTCTCATCTAGCATCCTTCCAGCCCACTGCGACCCCTGGATGTGGGTGTCAGCTGAGCTCCCCTCCTGGGAGCCTTCTGTAGGGTGGGTGCTGAGCGGGGGTCATCTTGTGTCCTCCAAAATTGGCGTTTCTTGGGGTCTGGGCATGTCCCAGGCAGCAGGGTCAGTCCCCAGGCATTGAGGGAAAGCCCTGGAGCAGTACCTGGCTCCTAGCCCCTATTCCTATCCCTTCCATTAATTCCCAAGGGAGGATTTCCACCCTTTTGGGGCTGAGCATCCATCTGTCGGGCACCCAGCCTGGCCGTGGGTGCTGGCATCCCCTTCCCTGCCCACTCTCTGGCCGTTCCTCCGCAGACTGCTGCGTCCACTGCATCCTCTCCTGCCTCTTCTGCGAGTTCCTGACCCTCTGCAACATCGTGCTGGACTGTGCCACCTGCGGCTCCTGCACCTCCGAGGACTCCTGCATCTGCTGCTGCTGCTGCAACTCGGGCGAGTGCGCCGACTGCGACCTGCCCTGCGACATGGACTGCGGCATCATCGACGCCTGCTGCGAGTCGGCCGACTGCCTGGAGATCTGCATGGAGTGCTGCGGGCTCTGCTTCTCCTCCTGAGGTGCTGCACTTGGCGGGGGGGACGGGACGGGACCAGGAGTGGGTCCCTCCCAGCCCCTCCTGCAGCGGCCAAGGGTCCAGCAAGTCCCTGAGCCAGCAGGGGGGACATCCAGGTGTGAAACGCCGAAAGACGGAGCTCGGTGAAGGAGGAGAGCCATATCCCCCCATTGCAAACCTCATCTTCGGAGCCGGTGAGCCAGGCTGGGATCCTGCCTGGGGAAGGGTGAATTCGTAGGGCCGCGGGGGCTCCGGGGACGGCCGGCATCCCGTCACGCTCTACCTCTTCCCTGTGCCGGGCCAGTTCACCGAGGATCGCGGGAGCCTCCTGCCACCTGAGCCGAGAGCAGGAGCGCCCACCCCGTGCCCCACAGAGCCCACGGGTGCCACCCCAGCATCCCTGCGTTGGGGACAGCCACTGCCACCGCCGGGGCTGCCCCAGGACAGTGACCTGGTTTACTCGGGGGTGGCACAGAGCATCCTCCCGCCCCAGGACACCTCCAAGGCCGGGTGCAGTACAGAGCCCACCGGGAAGCGCTGAAGCCTTTGGCCAGGCTGCAGGGTCCTGTGCCGTGGGACTCATCCTGCCAGCCCCCACCCCTCCTCGGTGCTGAGATCGGCAGCCAAGTGCAATACACGCAGCCCGCTCCCCTCCCTGCCGCGCTGGCCGGGAAGCAGCTTTTCCTTCGCCGGTCCCCGCAGGGGGGTTGCAGCCGGGGGCCAGGGCAGTCATCCCGGCTGGGGCGAGCCCGGAGCCGTGCCAAGCTGTTACCGACCCCGCGTGCGTCCCGGCGGGGCGGCGGGGCAGGGTGGCTTGGTTGGTGCCAAATGACCCCCAGCAGTTGTTGGCCCCATCCCACCATGACCGGGACAGGGTTGGTGGCCGGGTGGGGGTAGAAAATGCCCTGCTGAAGGGCTGGGGAGAAAGGGAGGGAAAGTGTCGCGGTATTTTATTTTTTTTTTTTTGTCCCTGTCGTTTGTTACTGTAAATAAAGGTCTTTCTTCATTTCTGACCAACGGCTGCTGCATCACGTGCTCCGCAGGGCGCTCCTGGGAGAGCTGCTCGCAGCCGCACCACGTCCCCCATCCCTGCGCCTGCACCCCCCCCATCCTGCTCCTGGCTGCAGGCACGGGGCTGGGGGGCTGGCGCAGAGGCTGAAGGGCTTGGGACATGGGGACATGGGGCAAGCTCAGTGACAGCCCCAGGGTACTCCTGCTTTGGTCCCTGTGCCAGGAGGGGACATGCGAGAGGACTCCCTGTCCTTCGCTCTGGGGAACAGGTCGGGGTGCTGGTGTCCCACAGCCTGGCGCTGGCTCCCTGCCCTGCTCCAGCAGCCCCGGGGCAAACCCTGGTCCTGTTCTCCATCATCCCCGGCTCCTCCCGGGGCTCTGCCCTGCAGTGAGACCCCATCAGCCCCAAGCTCCTGCTGTCTGTCCAGGGGGCACGACTTCCCTAAAGGAGAAAATAAAGGACACAAATCCCTGGCTGCGGGGCTGGGGGGGGTTGGTATGAGGCTGCAGGAGCTGGCAGCCCTCTGATTTCGGGTGGCCTGGGTGCTCCTGCTGCTGCCACCCCTGCCGTGGGACCACCAGTGCTGCCATGCCGTGCCATGCCGTGCCATGCAGGTAAGGGACCGTGGCCCCCGGCCAGAGTCTCGCTGCCCCCCGGGGGGCTCAGCCGTCCTGGCAAGGGTGTTGCCTGGGCTGAAGTTGAACGAGGAGGGAAAATTACTTAAAAAATGAGGCCAAATGGGTCAGTTGGTCACGGCGACACAGGCTGGTTTGGGATCTGGGCTGCCTGCCCTCCGGCACGGCCGCTCAGCCGTGAAACCTATTTTTAGTGGTGAGCTAAAGGCGGTCAGAGCCCAGCGCAGTGCAAGTGCATGGAGGGGAAGAGGATGGTGCGGGCAGCCTTCCTCCACCCCACAAACGGCGGGGAGGACTCGGGGTGGTGGATGGAGGCTTTCAGCCCTCGCTCTGGTGTGGCTGCCTGGGCTGAGCCCCGGAGCGAGGAGCTGGCGGGGGGGGGGGGGGGGGGGGGCCCACCCCGGCCCATCCCAGGACAGATGGGACCCAGGCCCCATCCGGCGCTCGTGGGGTCGGTGGGAGCTTTTCCACGGGCTCTGGCTGAGGCTCTGCTCCAAACCCTTTGCATCCTTGGCAAGGAGGGACGAAGGCACTGGCCTTCCCCAGCCTGGCCTCACTTGTGGTGCTAATTAGGGAGGCTGGAGCTGGCAGGGCTGCTCTCCCCACGAGCTGCGGTAACGAGAGCGCTGCCGGAGTTGCTTAATGGAGAACAGATTCCCCCAGAGCGGGAGGGCCCTGCGGGCTGGCCGTGCCATGTGTGCTTGTGTCCCGGCATGGGAAGGGGGTCGAACACACCCCATGTGCCCCGAGCACCCAGCTGCCTGCTCCCCTCCTTTGCTCCAGCACCAAATGTCCTTTTAAGGCTGCTCCCAAGGGACCAGGTCCCCCCCGCAGCAGCTCTGTCCACCCGCTGCGGCTTGAAACTCATGGGCAAGGTGGAGCAGGGAGGTGGGGAGCAGAGCTGGGCGCTTGGTGGAGCGTGATGTACAGCTGAACGTATGTGATATTCACGCCTACGAATGTACTCTAGTGACGGCTGCCTTCAAAAAAATGCAAATAAAATAGCAGTTGCCAGTGCAGGGCTACCCAAAAGCACGGCTCAGCCCTGCAGGGTGATGCTCTGCAAACTACGCTCAGAAAGCTCCTACCTTCTCCACCAGCTCCTTGGGGCTGGACATTGGCAGGGACAAAGCTGGTTGTTTTTTTTTTCAGCCCCAAGCTTGGGGCACATCCACTGCCCCTGAGCTGTGCTGGCTGCTCTGCTTGCATCCCAAGTGCTTCTGAAAATCAGAGGGACGGTTCTGGGATGTAGGAATGATGGACCAGAGCAGGGAATGACAGACCAGAACAGCTCTTAAGCCCCTGGAAAGGGCTCAAAAAGCAAAGTTCAAGCCGCCTTCTGGATGCAAGCTGATGCTGGCCATCTACCTTGCCAACCACCGGGGAAGGCAAGAGTTAAACCCTCCTGCCTGGGAATTAATTAACAACAGATGTGCTTGGTTTTAACTAATTACTCTCCTGCCAGCACTTGGTTCTTACAGTTTTCTCAGAGCTGGGAACCGTAGCACTGTGCCCATGTGGCTGCTGGCCCCACAGACTGGGCTGTGCTGGGCACCCTGGGCTCGCCTGCCCTGGCCCCTCACTTGGTGTGTGAGGCGAAGCAAACCAATGAGACCAGCTAAAATTCATGAAATGGCCCGGATGCCTAGAACAGCATTGCCCCGTTGCTGGTTTTAAAGCAGCTTAGTGGCCGGGTCCCCCCAGGAGCAAGGCGCCTGCCTCCCCGGGACGGGCACCTGCCTGGCCATCGGTGCTGCTTGTCCCATGCTCTCTGCTGGTGCTTTATTATGGCTGGGCCATGGGATGTATTAATGAGGGGAGCTTATTGCCTAATTGCTAACAGACTGCCAGGGCTGCTGGGCTCCCATGCTGAGCGTGCCTGGAGATGCATCCAGCGTATAGCAAGATGTACAGCACAAGGCTTGGGAACTGTGCAGGAGCCGTGGCAGGCAGGTGAGAAAACCTTTCTGCTTCGGGGCTGGCTCACCCCATGGCCATCAGGTTTCTGGGCACCCTCTTCCTCCGTGTGCTGCGGGCGGCAGGAGGCTGGGATGAGCCCCACATCCCAGCAGCTTGGATGCGCCTCTGCTCCTTTGGTGGGGGACTGCTTTCAACAGCCTGAGCTATTTCTGTCCACAATCACAATCAATAAAGCAAGAGAGAGGATTTTTATTTTCCACTCCAAATACTTTCTTCATCCTGTTTCCTCCCAGTTCACACGGCGGACTGGGGAGCGCTCCAGCAAGGAGGCCCACGAAGCCATCTCCTCCTCCTCCTCCTCCTCCTCCTCCCCACCAGTGCAGCCCCCTGCTCCTGCTCCCACTCCTGCTCTTGCCCCGTGCTCCCAGCCCGATGCAACCCTGACCATCCCTTCCAATTCACTGCGATCGAAAGAGCAGGTTTTCTTGGGGGGCCGGGGGGGGGGGGGGGAAGGGAAAAAAGGAAGGGCAAATGTGCGTGCGTACACACACACACACACACACGAAAACACTTTCAGAGCCAAAGGGGAAAAAAAATAAAACTAGGTCCTTGGAAGACACAGCGGCTCATGTAATCCCAGGTTCTGCTGCGCTGCCTCCGCACGGCACGGCGATGGGGGGAACGGGCCGAGGGGAGACGACTGCAGTCTATTAAACTTCCTTTGAGAACCTGCCAGACTGACAACAGCTGGAAGGAATTAACATTTCAGGTCCACCAGCTCCTCTCCTCGCTTTCACCCTTCCCCAAAAACCAGCTTAAGGCCACAGGCCCCACAGCATCACTTTTTCCCACTCCTTGGCGTCCGATGGTATCTGGTCCGAGCTGATTTCTTCTTTGATCCTGAACCTGCCAGAAGCGTGAGCATTTGATGATGGAAAAATCCCGGTGCCTGTGCCAGCACAAGCACCCAGGTTGGGTCCGTTGTGTCCTAGAGGGTCAGGACCAAGCTGGGAGGGTCACAACAGCACGGTAAGGTGGCTTCAAGCCATCTTGCACCCCTCAGCCTCCTGCAAAAGAGGCAGCACTGCCAAGAAGGGACAAAGTCCCCAGGCTGCCGACTGCTGCCACCCAGGGCAGCACGGATGCCCTGCGTGCGTGCAAGAGGCAGGAAAGGATTTGGCAGCCGGTGAAACCCCACTGGCTGCCAGCGAGCCCGTGCTTGCGGGCACTTTTAGGGGGTCCTCATGCCATGCATGTACCCATGCCACAGGGTACTCAGAGCTGCCCAACCCCTGGTTATGGGGACCTGTGCCCTGGTGAGGGGGTGATGCCAGCCCGGCACCCCCATCCCCTTCGCTCCGTGCAGCTGGAGCTTGGCGGGAGCGGGGTGGGACGGCTCCGTGCTACTGTCGCCAGCAGAGATTACACAGAAAGTTATCGTGTCTCGAGGGAAGGGGGGTGCAGAAGCTGTCTGAGCTCGGCGATAGCTGAAGCAGTGCAGAATTGGCAAATGCCGGAGGGTTTTGCTGCCAAACGGCAATCTGCCTGAAAGCACCGGCTCCTCCAGCCAGCCTTGGAGGCTGGGACCCAAGCGGAGACCATATATCCCCACGTTCTGCCTTGCTACCAAGTTGGAGAAGGAAAATGCAGAAATGCTTGTGTTAACCCTCTCCTGGGTGCCTGGGGAGGAGTGGAGCGAAGCCGAGCAGCCCATCGAGCCCCTCACCCTAATGCACTGCCAGAGACCTGGGTGAAGAGGGCAGGCGAGGGCTTCACCCCCAAAGAAACACCAGGACCCCGAGGGAAACAAGGGACAAAGCCAGGATGCACGGCACAGCTGGACCCACAGGCTCTGGGTTTCACATACACATATATATACTCATAGGCACATATATCCAGGGAGCTCAATTTAATGCAATCCCTTCAGTGTCCTGCCCAAAGGCAGAGAAGCATGGTCGAAGCCCAGCCATGGGACAGCCAGACGGACACACAGCCCCCATCTCACCCCAGTGGGTTTTTCTCCTTGCCCAAGTGCATCCTGGAGCTCAGCATCCCCACGGGCTCCAGCCGAAGGGAGATCTGCCTCCTGGGCAGTGCCGGGGCTCCGGGCTGAGCCAGGAGCTGGAAGGAGCAGGTCCATCAGGTCGTGCAGGGAGCAGATGACTTTTCCAGCATTAGAGAGTTTAGGAAAACATGAGGGAGAAACAACCGCTTCAGAGGGGTTGATGGTGGGCTCGGTGTGTGGTCCAGCAGCCCCGGGCTCGGGCACGCCTGGGCTGGGCCATGGGAAGGACGGGTCCTGTCCCAGCAGTGCTGTGCTCTCGTGCAGCACCATTACCAGGGCTCACTACATCTGCTGGGCTCCTACCCACAGGCCACAGGCTGGGTGCTGGGTCCTCTGCTGCACAGCAGGGACCCGAACCAGAAAACCTCACTAATAAAATGGAGTGACTTTATTTTTTGTTTTAATAACATTTCCTACACCTTCAACACCTTAACGTACCCACAGTCCTGCCAACCAAAAGGCAGGGCTTCATCCCTCACCTCCCTCATTTCAGCCAAGGAGATGATAGGAACCCCATCAGCTCAGGCATCTCCTTTTCTCCTGCTAGCAAAAGCTTCAGCTGTTGCACGAGTGGCTTTCGAGTGTCACCTTGTCCCTCTTGGCCATGCGATGCCGAGGGCTTATGCACGATGCCAAGGGCTTGCAAATGATGCTGAGGGCTTGTGCACGATGCCAAGGGCTTGTGCATGATGCCGAGGGCT
>JADKXX010011323.1:0-26682 GCA_017310255.1 Butorides virescens | reverse complement strand
AGAATCATAGAATCATAGAATCATAGAATCATAGAATCATAGAATCACTTTGGTTGGAAAAGACCTTTAAGATCATCAAGTCCAACCTTTAACCTAACCCTGCCATCCCACCACTAAACCCTGTCCCTAAGTACCTCATCCATCCTTCTTTTAAATACCTCCCGGGATGAGGACTCGACCACCTCCCTGGGCAGCCCATTCCAGAGCCTGACAACCCTTTTGGTGAAGCTTTTTCTAACGTCTAGCCTAAACCTGCCCTGGCAGGTGATGCCCTATAGAAATAGCTGTGGCCTCAGTAGGGACTCGCTGGGCACGCAGAGTGCGGTGCAAGCCGTGCTCGTCCCTGCCTGGTGCCCCTTTGTCCCCTTGGGTCACGCTGCTCGATGTTTGCTGAGCACGCGTAACACATCCCCACGGTAACGTCCCATAAAGTTTGCGCTGTTCCGGGTTGTGGTTTATGTCCCTTCGGTTTTATGTTTACATTGAGTTATTTTCAATAAAGGCTTTTTATTGTCTGAACTATTTCATGTTCAATAAAGGTTGTTATTGATGATGGTTCAATATAGCATCATAAAAATGGCACATGGCAGAAACATAATGAAATGCTCTTTTGCAATAGTGTTGCACAAAGTACAAAAACCCCAAAACCCATGATAAATTCTCACTTAATAAAACCTCTTGCACAGATGGAGGAAACTCTCACAGAGCACATAATATTTCACTACTTTTTCTCCTAGGAGCGGGATATCCCGTGCCCATGGCGGCTGGCTGGGTGCAGGCACAGCTTCCTTGAGGGTCTCCTCCCTGCTGGACACAGGTGACAGAGAAGCAAAATTGGGGATGGGGGGTGTCCTACTTTTTGCCCCATGTAGACAGTTTTGCTGAGACACAAACCAGGTTTTCTACCTTTCCTCCCACATGGCTTTTAGGCAGTGCGAGGCAGCCTCCTGTGATGGCTACTGCTAACCCCTGCAAAACAGAAAAAGGGAACTGCCCAGTGCCAAAAGCTGCTCTGCAGAAATGCCGGAGCCCCTCACCCAGCCTTTGCGTTCCCCTTTCCAGGGGCTCTTGCAGAGCGTTTGCCAGTACCTGTGTGCAATGCCAGGGGGTGCCCAGCAGCTTCATCCCCCTGTGTTTGACTCGCCGCAGGTAACCGTGAGGCTTTGGGAAGGAAAAGGGCTTCTGCAGACTCCCTGGTTGTGGCAGCATGGACGTGGTCCCATGCTGGAGGTAAGGGCAGGCTCCCTGGGGCCAGCGCTCGCTGCTCTCACCTGCCCTGAGCTGAGCGGAGCAGACTGAGATCCTTCTGGTAGCTTAGCAAGAGCAGAGGATTGGCCCCTGAAACTGGAAAAGAAACAGAAACCCATCACCGTGGTGCACAGTGAGCTTGTCCAGCTCGGTGGGACCAGGCATCATGGAGGGCGAAGGCTTGGCAGTGGTAAGAACATCTCAAAGGAAGGTGGGAGCTGCCAGCCCTGGTTAGCATCTGCTCCTGCGTCCTCATCTGCTCTTAAATGCTTCATCGGGAGATATCACAGCAAAGGCAACCGGGCTCATCTGGTTCCCTGCCTGCAGAGCTGCCAGCCCAACCTGTGCGAGCCTAAAGCACAAAGTTATTCATCCTTCCCAAACCTCTCCCTTTTCCCTGCCAGATCAAGGGATATCCCCAGTTGCACACACACAACACCAAAACAGATGTGCTTCTGGGACAAAAACCTGTGTGCACCCGGGGTTAAAGAGGGACTTCTGCAATGCAGCTGTCCCACCTGGAGATGCTTTTTTAAGTTGTCTGGACACCTAGTGCCAGCCTTGCTGGGGGACAGGATGGAGGAAATGGGTGGCTGACCTTGTGGTGGCACGTAGGTGAGCATCCCACCATGCCCAGGTGGGCAGGGAACAGACAAACTCTTCAGCAGCCCCAGGAACCGCATCATTTCGAAGCCATGGCAGGGAAATGGGCAATCACTGCTCTTGCTCTGCTCTTTGGTGAATCCCTTCTGCTGTTAGCCCAGATGAGCCAAGATGTGCTCAGAGCTGAGCTGGCACCTTCCGTCTGCCCACGTATTCCAGAAATCCCAAGGGTCCAGGGAAAGGGGAGGAATAAATAAAAGTTGGCTGTTAGTTGGTACCAGCCTCGAGGGCTTCTTCTCCCTGCAGAAGAACGTGGAGGTGTGGAGTAATGAATAAAAGTAAGACAAGGGGAAAAAAAACCCCACCTATCAGGTCCTTCTTTTGCCAGCATCCCCAAGTATAAAAGAAAAACCCCATCCCTCTGTCCCCTCACTTGCCCTCTACAGATACACATGCAAAATCTAATTAAAATCCAGCAGAAGAGGGGAAAAAAAAAAAAAAAGACACAGGGTTTTTAGCTTAAAAAAAGAGAGGGAGAAAGAAAGAAGATCCCTAACAAAGGCCATAATATTAACAGGGCTGATTCGTCAGCCGCTACCTGATAATATAGAGTTGAGCGAGCTTTATTAACGTTGGAAGCCTTGGCTCTTTGTTAATTACGGGCTTTGCTAATGATTTGGAATATTGGTCGGTTCTGGGGGATGTTGATGAATAGAGACCTCGCCAAGATTTATTCCTAATTATCTCATTTGTCTCCCTCCATTACTTTTTATGGCTGAAATTTATGGAGCTATTACCAGGGACCTCGCCACGGCTCTGAGATGATTTGGGAGAAGAGAGATGTTTAATAATAATAACAATAATAATAATAATAAAAAGCTAGATTAATAGGAAACCGATTATGCAGCGGGGGCCGTTCCTGGGTGACCCCTGGTCCCACAGGCGCGTGGTCCCCGACGCTCCCCTCGCGCCTCCGTGCCCCCGGGAGGGAGCAGTGTCCTTGCCCAGCAGCCGGGGGACGTCTGGAGATGCTGAAAGAGCCGCTGGGAAATTCCTCCTGGCACCTGTAAGAGTTGGGAAACTCCTTTCAGAGGAGACGGCAGCGATCCGGCAGGTTTTTCGTGCGTGGATTCTCCCCACAGCCATCCCTGTCCGGGTCTCCCCCCTCCCCTCCAGCCGATGCTCCTGAGCCCCCGCGGCTGCACCACGATGCTCTGGCTCCTGATGCCACCCAAGAGCTGAAATTAGTGACAACACCGAAACCCCAAAAGCACCCCAGGGACCTTCATCTAACCCCCCAGCATTCCCCTTTCCCCACTCATCCCACCAAAATAATTCAGTGCTTTAATATCCAATACCTCAGGCCATTCATAAAGTGGGTTTGCTGTGTCCCCATCGGGGGGGGTGGTGGCCGTGGCACTAACAAGTCACGTCTGCCACCCCACCACGGGCTGAACCAGGAAAGCCCAGGGGCTTCCCAGCAAACCAACGCCTTCCTCCCATCCCATCCCAGGGCCGGGGCTGAGCCCACCATCCTTTAATTATCATGCAAAGCAATTATTTTTCTCAGCTGCGCTGGGGACTAATTCTCCCCCAAAGTCTCCCAGTAAACATTTTCCCAGTACTATCAAATTTGCCACACAAAGGAGAGCTGGGGCTGCAGCTTATCTCCGTGGAGTATTATTCCCCTATCTTCCAGCGTGTAAACCTACTCTCGTCCCGATAAGAGGCCTCACACAAAAGATCAAAGGCAGCGAGACTCTTACGGAGAGGAGGGTTTTCTTTCTTTTTTTTTTTTCCTTCTTCTTTTTTTAGTGTTATTATAAATTTGCAGATCCAGAAGAAGCTGCATTCCCGCCCAGTAACGCAGATTAAAATAATTACCCGCAGCTGGTTTCATTAGCTAAGAGGAAAAAAATACGAGCATGAGTGATCTGGGGAACCCCAAATTACAGCATCCCTCGTGGGGACTTTGCTGCGTGGACGTCTCCTGCAGCAGGGCCAGGGGTGTCCCGGCAGCGGGGACAAGTGCAAGCGCAGCCACCACACACCTGGGTTTTGGGAGAAGGGGGAGAATTTCCCATTGAAAAATTGTGTCCAAGCAGGGTTTTCTAGATTTATTTGGGATTTGGGGGCTGTTCGAGAGGGGTTCCAGGCACATGTCCCTGTCACAGGCATCGATGGCTGTAGGGTGTTGGTGGTTTGCTCAGAGCACCAGCACCCTGTGCCCCCCCAGCCACTAACCCCCCGCAGGGCCAGGGGTGCTCCTGCTGCAACTCCAGCCATTTGTCAGCCCGAGTCACATCAAACAGCAAAAAATAGAACAGAGAAAAGAAAAAAAAAAATATTGCAATTATTGAAACAAAATACATCAGTGTTTGGGTTTTGGTTTTTTTTCAAATAATGTGGGTTTCCTCCATACATTGAAAGGGGAAGGGGCTGTAAAGCTCACCCTGCCTTTTGCTAGCCAGCATAACCCGCACAAAACGCTTTGGCTGGGGCTAAACAGAGCGTTCTGGTGGACCCACAGCGCTCTCCCCAAAGTCCAGGCTTTGTTTTCTCCCTCCCTTCTAATTTTGGCTACCAAACCAAAACCGGACATGCCAGCACGTGGTCACCTCTGTCCCATGGCACATCCCTGCCAGCCCCATTCCCTGCAATTCATGGATTCTCTGAGCTCCCTTACGCTTTCTGGGTGCTGCAAAAGGGACTTTACACCCTTTTTTTTTTTTTTTTCCCCCTTCTTTTGCACCTAGATGAAGGTTGGTGCAAATGAAAATCAGGGCTTCCTGGAAGCTAAGAGAGTTCTCTCCTCCTCCAGGTCAGGAGGAAGACGGAGGGCGATTGCCATGGCTGTTTCAGGTTAGAAATCCCGGGGCGATGCTCGGGGAGGACGGTGGTGGCGATGGATGGGATGGCACACGGGGCATCCAGCACTCCTGTCCCAGTGTCCCCCCGGGGATCTCCACTGAAACCCACATTCCCAGCACCCCGCAGACCCCAACAAGCCCCCACAGGACCAAGACGATGCTTGGATCCCTGTGTCCCCGTTTTGTCCTCCGGAGCTGGGCTCTGCCCACGGCGATGCCGGTTGGCACCGCTGAGGATCGGGCTCCAAGCACAGGAGTGAGAGCACCCCCTTCCCACCCGAGCTGCAGCCCGTCAACACAGATGGCAAAATCTAAATGTTATGATAAGGTATTTCTCCCAAATTTCCATCTTAATAGAATTACGAGCCTGTAATTACCCTACAAGCCTGAAAACCTGCCGGAATCCCAATTAGGAATCTGAGGACATAATTGGCCCCTAATTAGAAAGATTTGTCAAATGCGAACAATTTTCTCACCTCTTCATTTTTTTTTTCTTTTCTTTTCCTTCTCTTTTCCCCCTGGTGAAAATACGGATATTTTCTTCTCCCCTCCGCCTCTTTCCCCATAAACAGGGGCTACGATCTCCCAGCTGCACCACGCTCCGCATCGTACTCCTTCAGGCTCTTGGGAAAGACAAACTCCGCAGCAGCTGTTAAGCCAATTTTTGTATTTCCTGGAAAACTGAATTATTAAAAAAAAATTTAAAAATTAAAAAAAAAAATAAAAAAATAAAAAAAAAGAGGAAGAAACCTGCAAAACTGCAGCCTTGGGGATTTGACTCTGTTCCCACCACAAGGATGGGCACCGGTGGGCTGGCCAGGGCGGCGAGGCTGCTGCTGGAGCAGCTTTCGGGGCTGGGAGATGGGGAGAAGGTGGCGGATGCTGAGCACAGCACGCCATGGTACAGGGCATCGCCCCGCGGCCCTGATCCCCGGTGGGATCGGAGGGGTTTGGGGAGCAGGCACTGTAGCTGGTGCACAGCAGGGTGCAGGGGCTGGGGTGTAGCAGCCCCGGTCCCACACGGCAGCAGCATGGCCAGATCCAGAGCAATTCCTCCACCAAAACCAGGTACCGAGCTTCGACACGCTGCCAAGCTAACACTGGCACAGACCCACAAGCCCTGTGATGCCCATTGCACACACAGACAGCCCAGGGTATGAAAATCCACCCCAGGAGCAAAGCCGTGGTGGTTCCTGCGAGCACCCAGCCAGGTAAGTGCATGCAGCCACCCCGGCGTGCCCGTTCTGGGGAGGATGATGGGCCCTCACATCTGCAAGTGAAACCCCGAGGGGGTTTTGGGCTGAGAAGGACCCGTTTAAAAGAAAGCTTTGCTGTCCCAGTGATGAGATACTCCCATTGCCTGCTGTCCGGCAGGAGAGACGGAAAACCAGAAAAACCAAAGGAATAAAGGGAGCAAGAGGACGGACTCACCAGAAGGGAGCAAATGGCTCTTTGGGGAATGCCAAGCACACGGCAGGGGGTCACACAACCCAGCAGAGAGCACAGGGTCTGCATCACCCATCCTGTGGGACCCCATGGAGGAGCAGCAGCACCCAGGGGCTGGGAGGGTCTGTGGCCATGGGGAGATGACCGATGGAACTGGTGGAGCTGGTGGAAACGGTCTGTTGGCACAGGGGACCAGCACCCACAGCCGCTTGTGGGGCTTCACGGGGACGTCTGCAGGTGGAGGGTTGTGCTGCATCCCCAACACACGTGCCTGCATCCCCACCCCTGTCCCCCTGCCCAAACCCCCAGCTGGAACCACACACCATCCCAGTGCCATGTGCTGGGAGCACAACCACCCCCCTGGGCCAGGTTTCACAGCCTCCCCCCTTCTTCCTCCTCCTCTTAGAGGCTCTTTAGTTAAAAGCGACAACAGGAGGGGAGGGATGGGGGGGGGGGATAGGGGGAAGCCTGGTTTTCCTAATTAACAATTAGCACAGAGTGTGCTGCTAATTATGTGGTTCCATGTAATTAAGAAGCTAATTAGTGCAGTGTCAATTAAGATTTAATTAGTACCCTTGTCAAAAATACTTGAAAGCGCAGTTTATATGCAAGTACTTCAATATTTCATTGGTCATGATCTCCCCAACGCAGGGAGCGCCTGCTTGCCAGCCCTCGTCGGAGCCTGCTAACAGCTCTCCCGAGTTTATTGATATTGGCCTTTAAAACGCTGCCACGTGGATCTCTGTCACAGACACCTGTATTGATTCTGCAGGCAGAAGGTGCTGGTGACAGGCCAGAGCTTTGCTTCCCACCGGGACGGGGCTCCCATCGGCCACCGGCATCCCCAGGGCTGCAGCGGGTGGGTGTGAAGCCTCCCTTGCCCGGACCACCCATCACGGAGCCGGCAAGACCAGCACTGGGAGCACGGGCCATCGGGGTTTTCTTCGGCATCAGCCACCCCTGAGCGGCTCTGGGCGCCCGGTGCTGCCCGAGCCCACGCACAGGCAGCTTCCTCACCTCCAAGGAGCTCCCAGGCTCTTTTAAAAGCAAGCATGCAACACCCACAGCGGTAATATTTTGTGCACTCAAAATGCTTTTATTCTCAGAATCATCCCTGCTATCTCCAAAGATGACGACAACTTGCCCATGGGCACGTCAGCACCCAGATCTAAACCTATGGCCTTCCAGTCCAGAAAATAGTAGAGCTGCTGGACCCCAGGACACATCCCCAAAGGGGCACCTCAGAGCTGTGCCGCTCCACCGAGCTTCAGACCCTCCTGCCACGAAGATGGGACAGCAAAGGGTTCCCAAAATGCCCCAGGGAGCTGAAGGCGGTGGCTGGTGATGGTGGAGCAAGGAGGAGACACGAAGGAAGGATGGGGAGAGCCAGGGTGAATGATTCCCTCCTCAACACCCGTATCAGCAGCATCTCTACAGCACAGAGAAAAAACTCCCTCGGTCTGGGCTCGGCCCTGGCAAGGGGTCCCACGGCTGCTCGTGGTGGTCCCAGGCTCCTGCCCACGGTGCTCCCGGCTTGGGATCACCCAGGAATTTCTCACGTCAGGAAGGGGGTGGGCTGAGGCAGGAGGAGGAAAGGAAGAAATATGTCGAGGGCTCTCAAGGCTTCAAGAGACACAAAAATAAAAACCCACCTACACAAACAAACCAGGGAAACTCTCCACAGTTTGTAAATCATCCTCTGCAAGCGACTTGAAGGCTCCCAAGCCCAGAGACGCAGGGAAAAGAGCCAGCCGCCCGCTATTTTTCAACTTGAAGGCACAGGGCTGCTTGCAGGGAGCAAGCTTGGATGTGCCATGACAGCGACAGGGAGGGAAAACGGCTTCCCAAACTCACAGCCAGCTTCCAAGGCATCCCTGGGAGCCATCCCGTGCCGGGCACAGGAGCTGCTGTTTGCCACGTTCTGCTCCAGCAAACCCCTGCCCTCTCCCCGGGCACCTTCCCGTGTGTAAATCCACCCCCTGAGTGCACACCCGCACCTCGGGGCTTGCAAACTCCTCCAAAGCCCCACACTTCACCAACGCCAGCAAATTAAACCCCTGGCTCACTCGGGAAGCTGTTTGCCACGCGTTTTGGGTCTTACCTATCAATTTTATGCACCATGGGAACACATGCCTGGCTCAGTTGTGGACAAGCACTGACCAGCCCCAAAGAGCATCCGAGCAGGAGCCCTCTCCGGCAGCGCACCCAATGGCCCCATCAGCCACCCGGACATCTGGGGCTTTGGCATTTTCACCAAGAAATGAATAACTTCAGCATGGACTGGAAGGTTTATGGTCTCTAGGAGGCTTGGGAGTGAGGTGGTCCACAGAATAATCTCCTCGGGCAGATAAAAAGCCGGTTTGTGCTTTTTGAAGCAATGAACGCCCAGTCCTCCAAGTGCACATTGAGCAAAACCTCGCTTGGGACGTGGCACTGAGTCCCAAACGTACGTGCACAGAGCTCGACTGGAAAATGACTCCTCGAAATGGCAGCTCCCGAGCAGCTCCTTGTGCCAGGATGGGAAAACCTTTTCCCACTTGGCCTAATCCCCAGGCGCAGCTTTTTGGAGGTAGCATCCCTGTGCCAGGCCCAGGGACCAGGCTGGAGCCCAAAGGAGCCGGCTCGGAGCATCCCTGGGAGATGGAGCATTTCCCCACCGCATCGGAGGGCTCAGCTCCTGCCCAGGTGACAGCGGGGGGGTTACACCCCAGGCAGCACTGGGGGCTGATTTCTTGCCTCTCTGCTCATTGCATCTCTGCAGGAAGCTTTCAGCAGCACCTTGAAGAGCTGAAAAACTCCCAGGGGACTAAAACAGGGTCAGGACAAGCCCCCATGGATGAAATCAGAAGGAAAGAAAGCAAAGACCAGGACAGGGTCAGAGTCAAATAGCTGGGGGGCTCTCAGTACCAGCCACAGGAGGGAACCCCCCCCATCTGCTCCCCAGGCAGAGCTGGGACTTTGTATTTTGGGGGCTGGTGAGGACGGACCCTGTATTGCCCCGTGGCTTTGAGCAGGGCTGTCCCACACGCTCGGGTCCAACAGGTCTTTGCCGTCCCACCCTGGGCACGCTGCCACAGCCCCGGCCGTAACGGGGCAGAGGGGGACGTCTGGGTTTATCACCTTGTTTTAAAGGGGAGAAAAGGAGATGGGAGATGGAGCAACCCATCCTCAACGCAGCCACCGCCAACCCGCCTCCCGGTCGGAGCCAAGCCCAGCAAAGCCACCGCTCCAGAGCCGCATGGATGGAGGGACAAGGAGTCCGGGGAGCATGAAGGAAGCACAGGAGGTGCTGGGATTTTTTTTCCCCCCCCTTCCTTCCTTCCTTTCTCCCTCCCCCCTGCCTTGTACACGGCTGAGCCTCCTGCTCTCCCACAACGGCTGCCAAAATACAGCGAGACAGGGTATAATTACAGACACTTACTGCGGCCATTA
This sequence comes from Butorides virescens, assembly GCA_017310255.1. Taxonomy (NCBI): domain Eukaryota; kingdom Metazoa; phylum Chordata; class Aves; order Pelecaniformes; family Ardeidae; genus Butorides; species Butorides virescens. Next base: position 17,083 of record JADKXX010011323.1, on the reverse strand, counting down.
CACCACCAGCACGGTCTGCGCAAAGTGACACACGACCCGTCAACTCCTTATTCACGCCATTAAGGGGACTCATTAGCATCTTCGCTCAGAAGCAAAATTACCCTCACTGCTCATTTCAAGATGTCATAAATTTTAATTTAGGACCCAAAGATAGCACAATGGGAGCGAGCTGGCTCTCTCCGGCAGTCGCTGGCTGGCTGAGGGAGGTGGTGGGAGGGAGGTGGTGGCGTTGGAGGGGGGAGGAAAGAGAAATGAAAGGGCTGGTTTGATAAAAGATGGTGGGGTTTTAAGGAGAGATGGGGAAGGAGGGGAGAGGAGACGTGCCCAAAGGCCTGGCAAGTGCTCTGCCCCGTTGGAGGCAATGGGGGAGGAGGGAGCCTGCTGAGGGATGAAGGCTTCCCCGGGAGGAGCAGGAGAACAGGGGCAGCGCTGGATCCTGCCGGGGCACGGCATGTAGCAGATCCTGAGTTTTGAGCCACCGGCCCAGCCCAGCATCACAACTCGATCCTTCCGAATCCCCTTCCCCAGGAGACTGCCCCGACACAGCAGCATCACCCCGGGAGGGCTCAGCACGGGGCAGGTTCTGCTGGGAGATCTCCCCCAGTCCCCCAAGAGGGAGGTCGGGCAGAGAGCTCCAGCCCTGGCTCCCGGGATGGAAGGCAGAGACCGGAGGGACGGAAACCCAGGGATGCGATGCTGCAGCCGCAGAGAGCAGAGCCCCGCAGGAGGGTGCTCTTCACGCCTCTGACGCACGCGTGGCTTGAGCAGCACGTTAACGGTAGATACCAACTGTCTCAAGCAATCCCATTACCACCACTCCATATGCTACCAGTCATCAGCCGAGCAGCGAGAGCGCTCAATCCCCGGGGCTCAGCTCAGCCCCCGGAGCCCGAGCCACCCACACCCCCCTGCCAGGTTCATATCTACCCCACTGGGACCTGCTGAGCTGGGACATTTGCAGCCTGTGGCTCAGCAGAAGAGTAGAAATGTGCTACAGCCTCCCACAAGAAGGTTGCTTTTATTCTAGAGTAAAAGTAGCTGTTGGAACTGCACCCGCACAGGGCATGCAGGACGTGATAGAGCAACTTTTGCACCAGCCCTTCCAGCCCATCTCCCCCATGGGCAAGCCCTGATAACCTCCCTGCGTGCTCCCTGCCGGGATTTTGGTACCCCACCCATGCCAGGAGATGCCCCCGTGAGGGTGGCCACGGGCACCCCTTCCCTCCCACCCCAGCCCATGGGCACTTGCTTAAACCTTTGCAATGAAGGAGAGGCACCTTCTCTCCCACCTTCCCTGCGACCTCTGCCAGGACCAAACACAATTACAAACCTCTTAAACTGCACCAGCTACCAGGCTCCATGATTAATGAGTTCAAATGTCCACATCTTTAAAAAACAGGGAGGGAGAAGAATTAGAAGAAAAGCAGCTCCAATTACAGGCGGCTGAGGGACTCTGGCCCACTCCTGTGCTATAAGAACATATATCCAGAAAGGTTATGTTAATTTTTAATGTACAAGACTGTAATTAATTTCTGGGGCTGGCTGGATTAGCAGAGAGTGTAAATTCCAGCCTCAGCTCGGGCTGCAGATAAACCACCACCGCCGAGGACTGGGGCTGGGGGGCTCCCCGGGGCTGGGAGCAGCACCGTGCCGAGGCCACGGCTCTCGGTGGCTCCTGGGGACACCACGTCCCCCACACAGACCCAGCAAGAGCCTCTTTGCCAGCCCTGGACACGGTGCTGGTGGCACCAGGGATGGGATTGCCACAAAGGGTCCGGCCACCCCCACCCCATGCCCGCCATTTGAGATGCTAAAGCAGCGAAAGACGCTTTGGAAAGGTAAAAATACAAAATAATCCCTCCGACAGCCTTTGGGGAGGCTGCAAGGAAAGGGTCTGGACCCGGCAGGCAGGGATCATGTGGCCTGGAAATACAGTAAGTTTTTAAAGGAAAGAAAAGGCTCCATTATTCTCCCATTAAACTCTCCCCAGCTCTCCCCCTCTCTCCCTTCCCTCTGTCAGTCTTTCGTTCGCTCACTGACTTCCCCCAGCCTCTCCGAAGACAGATCGTTCCCTTAATCACTCTGGAAAAGAACCCCAAGCCGATATAATATTATAATTAATTAATTCACTAAAAAGGTATTAAATTTCTTTTCCCCCCTGTGGATATTATCTGAATTCATTGACCTTTAGAAAAATCACCCTCTAATTGTAACCAGGTTCAAGTGCATTTCCAGCCTGTCCCTTTTACATTAATAATATCTTCCAGGACTCCACTATGCTGCTTAAATATTGTATAAATTTCACTGCCCCCTCAAAAAAGGAGAGAGAGAAAGGCATGAAATGAAAACTATGAGCTGATTAAACCAGCTCTGGAGTGTGGGGGAAGAGGTAAAAGGACTCCACGGTGGCCTGGGAGATGGACAAACCCACAGCAGGACCCCGAAGCAGCTCGGGACGAGGAATCCCACATCCCCAAGGTCCCTGTGGTCCCCAGCTGGGAAGAAAATCCCAGGACCCCAGGCCCAGGATGCTGGGTGGCTCCCAGGTGGAGCATCCTTGGGAAAGCAAAACTGCCAAGTGCTTTGGGGTGCAGCTTGTTGGGAGAAGGGGTCCCAGCATGTCCACGGTCGTCGCTTCAGGGTGTCCGTATGGCACGACTAGTGCAAGAGGAGTGGATTTCCAGAGGGGTTCCTGAACACTGAGACAAACGGGGCACTGCTCGTCTCAGCCTGGCCCTTCCTGGAGTCCCAGCACCTCCACGGCCCCCAGGACCACTGCTCCCTGGGTTTCTGTTGCTGCAGCCACTGCTCTTTTCGTTCCAGGTGCCTGCTGTCCCCTTTTCTGCTTGCAGCGACAGGGCTCTGCTGCTCTGATCTCAGCAAGACCATGCTCGAACGACAAGCCAGCCAGCAATTGCTCCAGCATCCGGCACTGTAAATTCAGCGTCAGGCATGGAAAATCCAGCTGGGCGGCTGCTGTCAAGTCGATCGGGTGTCCCAGGCCAAAGCTCCCCTTGGCAGAAGTCCCAGCCCTGCCAGGGCCAGCGGAGCGGGGCCCTTTGCCTCTGGGCGGAGACTTGGGGGTGCAAATTCCTGCCGCTGTACCCACCGCTCGGGAGGCAGAGCTCAGCCTCTCCCAGCACCCCAACATGTCTCAGCCAGACTTGGCACCCGGGGCCGTGCACAGCCAGCCGGGAGCTGGGGGTTTGCTCTACAGGGCTTGAGCCTGGAGAGTTTGCATCCCGTGAGGAAGGGGCTGCTCCAGCATCACGGCTCTGCACGAGCTGCCACCTGCACCACAGGGGCTCAGCGGCAAGGGCTGGGTCACCTCCCCCATGTCAACCTTTGCATCTTCACCTGGGTGGTGGGGAAACTGAGGCATGGACCTTCTCCATGTCCTTCTCCATGAGGGAATGGCTTTCTACCCGCACCTCATTTTCCTCTTCCCAGGGCTTTTTTCCAGCACACTTCTATCCCTCTTCACAACCAGTAAGCCACCGTCTTTCAGCCCCAGCTCTCCCAACCCTTTGGTTTGCAGCACACGGCACCAGAAATCCTAACAGCCATGAAACCATCTGCAAGGCCTCCGCGCACGGTCCAAAGGGCTCCCCAACCCCATCGCTTTAAAGAGCTGCTGATGGAAAAACAACAGGCCAAATGCATCCAGGGAGTCAACCTTCCAAGCCAGGGACTCACCCAGGGACCCACCTAGCCCCTTCTCTTTGGAAGCGATTTCTGGACAGGCATCAGAGGTTTTCCAGTCTCTCCCTCTTTATTACATGCAAAGATTTACTTGCAAAGAGCTGCTTTGGTTTCTCGAAGCCAAGGCGGCCGTGCTGCCTATCCCCCCACCTGAAAAAGCCATCCCTTCCTCTGACCTCATCCCAACTGTTGCCACAACAACCCCCGGTGACGTCACCGGCAGCGGATTAGGGCTTCAGGTGGGGAAGGAGCAGCAGGAGTAGCCAAGGCCAGAGCCAGAAAGGAAATGAAGGGAGACGGGGGAGAAGGAAAACTCAGCAACAGTCCAGCGCCGAGACAGGGGATGGCTTCCAGATTGCAGGTCCGGTCGGTCCCACGCCGGGGATGCCACAGAGCAGTGCGGGGGTGCTCAGAGAGCCCAAGGCTTGGGGTGGACCAGGGGAAGCCCCTTGGCCCATCTCCCACTCCTCTCGCTGCCTCCGCAGGGCTCTTTGCTCCGGTCTCCAGGGAAGGACTACCTTGCTTGGGTGAGCATCTCACTCCAGAGGTGCCAAGGGCTGGGGTGGCTAGCGCTCGCTCCTTCTTGCTTCAGGGTCAAGCCCATCTTATGTTTTATTAAAGGTTTTTTCCCCCCCTCCCCAAGAAAACTTTTTGTACAAAATTTTCTGGGACTTGAGGAACAACTTCTCAACAGGATTTGTGAGGTGGATTGGAGACCTGTCCATATAGCAGTACCTAAAGGACGGTGCTGGGGAAGTCACAGCTCTCTTTACAGAGAGACAAGTCCAGTCTGACCAAAAAAACCAACAGAAACAAACCCAGCCCAAGGGGATGTTTTGGGTTGGAAGGGACCCCCAGAGGTCCCCCAGCCCAACCCCCCTGCAGGAGCAGGGACACCTTTAACCAGATCAGGTTGGTCACAGCCCCGTCCAACCTGGCCAGGGATGGGGCCTCCACCACCGCTCTGGGCAACCCCTGCCAGTGTTTCACCACCCTCAACGCAAAAAATTCCTTCTTTATATCCAGTCTAAATCTACCCTGTTTTAGTTTAAAACCACTACCCCTTGTCCTGTCACAACCAGCCCTGCTAAAAAGACCGTCCCCATCTTTCCTCTAGGTCCTCTTTAAGCCCTGAACAGCCGCAATCAGCTCTCCCCGCAGCCTTTGCTTCTCCAGGCTGAACACCCCCAACTCTCCCAGCCCATCCTCGTAGGGATGCTGGGGGAGACCGAGAGCACAAGCGGGAGATGCTCTTGCTGGCAGAGGGCATCAGCCCCAGGGCAATGCGCTGAGTCCAGGTTGGACTCCATGATCTTAAAGGGCTTTTCCAACCCAAATGATTCCCTGAGCTCTCAGGGACCGGGCAACCCCCAGCATCAGCTACCGGGGGGCGGGGGGGGGGAGCTGCGTTTCGTACAGGGTGGTTCCTGCACCCCCAAAGCCGGAGCCCAAAGCAGCAGCGCCAGGAGCAGCGAGCCCGGGTGCCCCCCGCTCCCTGCGAGCGAGCCCCGGGCCCCGGGAGCCGGCAGCGGGGGCAGCCGGGGGCGCGCAGCCCCGGCCGGGCGAGGCTGGCCCGGCTCCCCCGGTTCTCCGGTAACGGTCTGGCTCTCTCTTGTGGCTGCTCGGCCCCGGTGCAGCCTCGCTGCTCCCGCCCCGCCTCCCCCCAGCCCAAACGCCCCCGGAGCCCGCGGAGCCGCGCACCGGTCGCGGGGGTCCGGTCCACGCAGCCCACGCGCACCCCCCCCGCCTTCCGTGCACACCCTCCCGTCCCGAACGGGAAGCGTGGGGCAGCGGGAAATCGAGTGCCACGGGCTGCGTGAGCCCCGGTGGCACCGAGAGAGCGTGACATGGGTGGGGGGCACGGCAGACAGAGGCGAGGGCCCCCCGGGGGGGCAGCACCCCCAAATGCCCCCCCCCCCCGTGCCATGGCAAAGGTGACCCTGCAGCCCGGTCCCCATCCCGCTGCCCCATCCATCCCTGCGGGCAGAGCCCGGCCACAGCTCATCACACCCACCGCAGCCCCAGCCAGCGCTCCCTCCCTTTTATATCCCACTTGGAGCCTTGACACCAATTTTTTTATTTTTTTTTTTTTTTTCCGTGGGTGGCTCACAGACTGTAATTAAGAGCCCTTCTCTCCCGCCTGCCCCAGCTCCCATCTCCAGCAGCTGCTGTTTAAGCGAAGGAAACCCCCTTTCGTCCTCTCTCTCCTTTATAATTCCCCCCCCCCCCCCCTCCTTCTGAACATAAAGGGATGACAGTGCTCCAAGCCAGGGTCTTTTGCATTTCTGAGTTGGTTCTGTTAATTGGAAGGAGGGTTAAGAATCTGCAAGGTCGTTTCAATCTACGTCTGACCTTCAGAGTAATCCTCTATGCCAACACCAGAGCATGTCATTAAAATGAGGCCCTCTACCATATCCCGGCATCCCTTTATTCTCTCCTTGTGCACATTAATTGCTCATAAGTTGATTTGATCTCCCTATTCTGCAAGAAGTAAATTGCCCTCTTATTTCGCCATTTTCATCCTGTTTTCTTAATTAGGCCCTTAAAAATCTCTAGGGCCTCAGCCGGGCCGCAGGCCTCATCCTGGGAATAAATTTTGATCTCAGCCTGATAAAGAGTGAGCAAACCCGGAGATTGAACAATGTCATTCTCCCCCCTCCCTCCCCTCCACGCTATTCTCTTGACATGAAAAGGCTATCAGTTTTTCTCTGTGTTAATATAGGAAATAATTCACACTTCAGGCGTTGTTCTCTATTTAGTGTTCACACTCCCCAGATAAATCAAATTGGATTTTTTTTTTTAAGTGTCTGAAACTCCTGACTCTTTCTCTCCCCCCCAGCCTCCTCACTCTCTTTTTTTTTTCCCCCCTCCGTCTTCTTTTAATAAAGTTTCCAAGATTAGCCCCTGTGATTTTCCATCCTGGGAAGTCTATTTTAAGGTGGATTTTCTTTTTTTTTTTTTTTCTTGTGCGCATGTTTAACACCACCATGGAGGGGAGCGGGGGGCAGCAGGGACCTGGCACGTGGCTCCGCACACGGAGGAGCGCAGACAGGGTCTGCAAACATGGTGTGTGATGAGTTTTGCCAGGCATGGGCTCAGCCCCCTGCCCAGCCCAGCAGCAGGACACTTTGCAAGCATATTTTTATCCCTTGCTCGCACCGGGCAGGAGGGTCCCCAGCCTGCACCAAGCTTGCAAACAGGAGATGGGGAATACCCTGCCCCAAAGCCTGCCCGTCCGGGTCTCCAGAGGGGTTTTGCAGCACCCAGGGATGATACTAAGCCAGCCCTAGCAGCAAGGAGGGGGCAGCAAAGCCCCCCCCCAAGCCCCCCACATGCTCCAGGGGCCACCCAACAGGTAGACAACGCACCTGAGCTCCTGGGACAGCCCCACCATCGCTCTCCTCCAGCACAGACCAGGGCGGCCACCACAAACCTGCCCCACTCTGGGCACCACGCTCAGCCCCAGGGACACAGCTCCTCCCAGCTCCCCTCTCTGGGGCCTTGTGACTATTATTAATTAAGGGGCCAAGCCTGGTTCCAATTAAGCAATCAGCAGATGGGTCAGCACCTCACAAGTCCCAGCTGTGCTCAGCACCGGGAGCTGTGGACCTCCCTGAAGCATCCAGCTGCAAGGGTGGTACCAGGAGGGACGGGCAGGGGCGACCCTGGAAACCCCAAACCACCCTGGGGACCGGCTGAATGACAGCAATGTCACTGCTTCCCTCCTCTAACCAAGCCAGGCTCCCTGCAAAAACCCCAGCGCCCAAGCAGCCCCCCAAATCCAGGGCAGCTCCCTTGCGAGACGTGGACGTTGCTGCAGCCCAACCTTTGGGCACGGCCTTGGCATCGCTGGGTGAAAGCGGCTCCGGGTGCTTTGAGCTCCATGACCCTCCCTGCTTCGGGATGAGAAGAAACAGCCCACGCTGCAACGCTCCAGGATGTTGTAAATAAATATATTTTAATGATTCTTCTTCCATTCCAGTTCATTCTTTTATACATTTATTTATAAAACAGTAGTAAAATTTTTTAATCAGAGCACAGTGCATTAAAAAAAGAAAAGAAAAATAAAACAAACAAAAAAAAAAACCCAAAAAATTAAAAAAAAAAAAAAAAAATCCACAACGGTTTACTCACGGCGGGGGGAGATGCCACGTCTCGCGCTGAGCAGCGGACGGTCCTCTGCCCGCCGGTGCCAGGAGCGGGGCGCAGAGTGGGCACCCCAGCCAGCCCCGCACGTGCCGGGTACCACCAGTGGGGGCCCAGCAGAACCACCTGAGAGCCACGACAATCCCAAGCACCCAGGGATTTCGTACGCCCGCCCTGAAGCACCCGCGCAGACCCTTTGGTGGCCGCAGATCCACAGATCACCCCCGTCTATAGGCACCCAGCACGGCGCAGGGGGTGCCGCCGCCCCGCCGGGGGGATTATTCTCTTTACAGGCACTAACGGCAGCAGATGAAGGACACCAAGGCCTCCCAGGAACATGTGGGGTGAAACAGCCCCAAGCCCACCAGTGCACAGCCCAGTGCCCCTGGCCTGGCACCCCAATGTCCCCTCTGTTCCCTTCCCTGCACCCCTGCAGGGCAGCAGCTCCGGGACACCTCCGACATGTCCTCCTTCTTCCTTCCCCCCTCTCCTCCCCACCTTCTGCACTTCCCCACACCCTCACATCCAACCAGGCACCTCTCCAGGGGGGCACCAGGGCTGTCCCCCACTCCACAATCCCAAATCCAGCCACGATGGAGCAAGCTTGTCCCTTCTTGGCCGGGCTTTCCCCTTGCAGTCCCAGTCCCATGGCATCCCCCACCCTTGGTCCAGGACAGGGTGCACCCAATGACCCCCATCCCCGCACGGGCTCCCGTACATCCAGCCACAGCTCCCATGGCCCCAGGGGGGTGATGCTGTGCCATGGTGAGGGATCACAAAGGGGTCTCCTTTCCCCAGCCTTCCCTGTGCTCCTCTTAGGGCTTTCCACAAACCCATGCAGTATTTTCCCTGTGGACAGCACCCCCTCCCCTGCCCAGCTCCCTCCCCACCACCAGCCTGGCTGAGAAGGCAGAAGATGGTGCCCAGCCCAAAGCAGCCATCACCGAGCCATCCCGGCTGGGGAACAAGCTGGAGATGCTGGGAAAAGAAATAAATCCCGTAAGCCAAAGGCAGAGAGCGGCGGCTCAGGTTTGGCAATGGCTACAAATCATCCCCTGGTCCCCGGCCAGAGCCTGGACCTCCACACCCAGATGTGGGGCAGGACGTTCGCTTCCAACAAGTATCCCCAAAAAAGAGTGTAAAAACCTTTTATCCTTCCACCTGAAGAGCCACCGGTTGGCATTTTGGGGCAGAGCCACCTCTGCGGGGATGTCTTGCAAGAAGCTGAAGGTCTCCTGGCACCATGCAGCCCTTGTCCAGAGGCCAGTGAGGTCTTGGGGTGGTGGGTGCTGCCAAACCCCAAAGGGAGGTCCCCTTGCAAGGTGGGGGTCACAGCAGGGGGTTGACCAAGCATCAAACACCCCGTCCCGGCCATTTTCCAAGATCTCAATGTCAACCCGAATTCATAGCCTCAGACCCAGCTCACTTGGAAACCACCCTCTGCGCCCCGTCAATTAACTTGCTCCAATCAAGCACCTCTTCTGCCTCCAGCCCTGCGACCCGGGGAGGCAGCGGGTGCTCCGAGGAAGGAGGAACCGTGAAGGATGTGGCACCGTGAGACTTCCACGAGGCTTGGAGACCACCACAGGGGGAGATGCGTTGGGTACATGGGCTCCCGGAGCGGGGTGGCAAGGAGGCAGCAAGCCAGGCAAAAAGCTCTGAGCATCGTCCCTCTCCTCTCCTCCCAGGGACTCGAAGGCTCCTGCCCGCTCCGGCTCCGGGCCAGCACCCTGGGGAAGGGGGAGAGTCCGGGAGGGTTTCGCTGAAAGGCAAAGCAGCCGAGATCACTCTCCCAGGCTGGGGAATCTGCAGTCAGGCCAACGGCACGGCGAGCCAAGAAGGTCCGCTCCAGCTCCTGGCAAAAAAAAGCTTGCGAAAGACACGGCGGTACCCGGCGAGCCTTGATCCGAGACCCCCGTTGCATAGAGAAAAGGTACTCCTACGTAGATTCAAGTGCGCGGCAGGACGGGCTCCTCCTGTGAGAAGAGTGCCCTGTATCTTCACTAACCAAACTTGAAGGTCCAGTCCTCGCCCCCAGCATCGGAGCAGCTCCTCGTCACAGCATGTCTGCATCCTCCATGCTGAAGCTGCTCCGGCGACTGCTGGCCTTGGAGGCCTCCGGGGACATGGCCGAGAACAAGGGGTCGGAGGCCAGAGGCAGCATGGTGTCCTGCATCAGCATCAAGTCCAGCTCCTTCTTGGATAGGGATGGGAAGGAAGCACTGTGGCCGGGCTCCAGGCTGTCCGGGAAGCCCCGGGAGCCATCGTCGAAGCTCAGGCTGTGGGTAAAGTCCAGCTGGTGGTAGGGAGACTGGGGTGGTGGAGGCAGTGCTGGCTGCGGCTGTGACTCAGGGTCCGGAGGTGGCAGCAGTGGCTCCAGTGTCCCCTCGTCCCCGCTGGCTTCTTGCTTGACCATCTGCTGAGCCAGCTCGGCCACGTTGACGCCCGAGGGCGAGGAGGTGGGCAGCCCGTGGACGCGTGCCTGCATCTCCAGCTCCTGCCAAGAGAGCACAGGAGGTCTTTGGTGGGGACGTCACACATGGGGACACAGCACATGGGCATCAAGGGAGGTGGCAGGGACTGAGGGACCACGAAGCTCCCAGGGAAGGAACCCGCGGAAGAGGTGAAGGGTGGAAAATGGTGACCCATGCTAAGCTCAACAACACTCGCTGTGGTGACCTGAGCCTCAGGCATCTGGTTTGTCTGATGACTTTGTTCCTGGTGACTTGACAGCCTTAAGAGGGAGGAGAGCCCCTGCCCATCCCCTCGGTGGGGCAGGACTGAGCTGCTCGTGGGGCTGGAGCAGAGCCGAGGGAGGGAAGAGCGCAGGGAAGCTCACCTGGATGCGGAGCAGCAGCTGCTTATTCGTCATCTCCAGCCGCCGCGAGTGATTCTCCAGGTCTCGTGACCTCTGCAGGTCCTTCTGCATCCTCTTGATGTAGTCCACGGACGCCTTCAGGATTGTACCTTTGTTCCAGCGCACGTCTCTGCCGTGCAGGATGGAAAAAGAGATTGCCACCTGTATGCCAGCAACATCTCCCCTCACCCCTGCTCCACCACTAAGCATCGCCTGCCACGGGGGCGAGCGTTGAGCAAGCCCACGAGACCCACAGTTACCCCCGCCCCGCAGAAACCACGGATACGTACAGGTCGTTGGCCTTGGGGATCAGCATCCCCAACTCTTTGATGCGGTCGTTGATGTTGAACCTTCGCCGTCTCTCGACTGCAGGGTGAGAAGAGAGGGAAGGCGGTGAGGAGGCAGCAGGAGCAGGAGATGCTCAATGTCCCCCAGACACCACCAACCACGGGGCTGGTCCCAGCTCGCAGGGCTGGGAGGCACCGTCGTGACCTGGCCAGACCCTCCAGAGTTGGGGGACTCAGGATGAGAAACCCCTGGGGCCAACCCTTTGGCACCTTGCTCATCGCCCCGGCTGCTCTGACCTCCCCCCAGTGCTGACGAGGACAGCAGGGTCTGCTGCACCACAGATATTTTGCAGAGTGGGGAAAGAGGGAGCCATGGCAGGGGGCTGGGGGTATTTCCTGAGGGCGAGATGGGATGGGAAGGGGGACCTGGCTTGGAGAGAGGGGAACGAGGATGGGGAAAGGGCTATGGGGGTGGAGAGGGAAAGCTGTGCCACCCGTGGGCAGCCAGTGCCAGACTCACTCAGGTTGTGATTGTCTTTCTTCTGGCGCTCTTTTGCCAGGGCTCGGCTCTCAGCATCTGCAACGGAGACCCACAACGTCACCCGGAGGGGACAAGGCCACATCTTGCCCCACGAGCATCCCGGGCTGGCGTCGGAGCACCCCAGCATTCCCCAAAGCCCCCCTCCCCACCTGCAAGGACAGGGCAGCCCCAGATGGTTTTGACATTCGCCATTCCCTGCCGGCTCCCCGCCGGCTCCGGGGCCGGGGACGTACCTGTCAGCTCTCTCTTCTGGGTGAGTTCGGCAGGGCAGGAGCTGCTGGTGACACCTACGAGAGAGGCTGTCACCTGGGGGTCCCCGCTATAGACATTCATGTGACTGCTGGACATCGGCAGCTGAAAACCAGAGGGACAGGCGGGTTAGCTCCATCCGGGGCCACGGGACCGGGGTTCAAGCCCAGCTGCTCGGCCTCTGGGATGCGAGTGCGTAGCCCAGGCAGGTGTGATTGTCTTCCTGGGCCCTTAAAATAGCTATAATAAGAGCAGCAAAGAAAACAGGACTTCAAAGGGCACAGCTGATCCCCTCCCACGGCCAGCATCTGAAATAGGGCAGATGAATCACATCTGAGAAGGGCCCAGGAGGATGAATCCCACTGGGAGGCACACGCTGGCATATGGATCTGACCCAGGAGACGGTGCTGCTCCCAGAGAGCTTCTGGCTGGGAAACTTCTGGCACCAACGTCCCCCCACGCTACAGCAGATGCTTGGTTCCTCCCCATGTCCCTCTCCTGTCCCTCCGGCTTTTTAGAAGGGCTCCCAACTGTCATTAAAGAGGGAAAGAAGTTGAAGAACTGGCTCTCGCAGTTGCAAAAGGAAGGTCTCGCTGCTGCCCTTCCCCCAGCCCCAGGGACACCCGTCCCAGGGACCAGGCTGGATTGGGCTGGCACCCGGGCATCGCTGCAGGGACATGGCAGAAGGACAGGTCCCCTCTGTGCCACCTGCAAGCACAGGGCTGCGGGACCCCCAGGCCACCCTCCCTCCCGCAGCCCAGGGTCTGGCCTCTTCCGAATGCGCATCAGAGACTCACTGTGTTGGGCATGTGGACTTCGGGGTTCATATAGCCCAAAACGTCATCCAGGCGCATGATGTCATCGATGACCTCATCAAACTAAAAGGGAAAGGTGTTAAGGTACCAATGGGCCTCTCTGCCCTTCCCAGCCCCTTTGCCTCCCCCAGCAGCTCAGTGGCACCTCCTCACCTCCCGCTCGGGGTTGGAGCCGATGTTGAGCATGGCCATGGGGCTGTTGGGCGCACTGTTGCCCGCCGAGGAGGACATGACATGGCTGGGTCGGACACCGGGGGAGGCGGCGGGGGGTGGCTTGGGAGAGTGGCTGGCAGGGCTGACGTGGGCAGCAAACTTGTTCCCATAGGTTTCGGAGAGATACGCCTGAACCTTCTTGTCCCGCGACTTCTGCAGGTGGTACGTGGTGGGGTTCTCCAGGTAGGACTGGACCTGCAAGGAGACAAACCATCAGGGATCGCCCACACCCCCTCGGCCCCGGGGCAGGGGGGGACACCCCCAGCACTGTACCTTGAGGACCTCTCCGGGCACGGGTGGTGGGGACTGGTAGTGGACGGGGGTGTTGATGGCCGGGGTGGAGGCCACCGGCATCCGCTGCTGCTGCATGTAGTTCATCATCATCTGCTGCTGCATGCGCTCCCTCTCGGCCTCCTGCTGCGCTTGCTGCTTCATCAGCTCCATCCGCAGGCCGATGCGGGACGCCATGGTGCACCGGGGGGGTGGGACGTGGGTGCCCGCCGGGCAAGGAGGTGACCCTGAGAAGAGGACACGGCATATCAGGAACAGCCTATTTTGCAGCAGGGAAACTGAGGCATGGGGAGGGAGCAGACATCCTGGAGCACCCGTACCAGCCGGTGACTAAGCCAGGGCGACCACCCCTAATGCCAGACGGACGGGCCTGCCCTCCTGCCGCAGCTCCCCGCCACGCCACCGCTCTCCCTGGGGACAGCCGGGGCACTTTGGTGGGGACGGGGAGGGCAGGGAGCAGCTGGGACCCCACACCCGGCGAGCGTGGACTCACGTACCACCGGGTTCAGCCGGAGCGTGCTTTGAGCCACCAACTTCCAAAACGCCGGCGCAAAAAAGCAAGAAGGGCCGGGACAAGCCAGAGCCCAGGAGCGGAGCGAAAGGGAAAGAGAAAGCAAGGGAAGAGCAGGAAGAAAAGGCCAGCGGGTGCCAGGAGCTGGAGGCAGGGTTTAACCCTCAGCCCGGCTGCCCCGAAAGCTCAGCTCCAGCGCGGGACGAACAACGCAGCTTCTGTGCGGGGCCGGCACGCGAGCGCAGAGGCGGGGGGGAGGCGTGCGAGGCCCCCGCACTGCACAGACCAGCCCTTGTTCCCCCGTACAAAGGGGACGGCGGCCCGTGGAGGGGGGGGGAGAGGATGCTGGGGCGAGGGGAGCTGCCCTGCCCGGGCTCTCCGGGGCACGACGACGATGGCTCTCCACGGGGCTGGTTTCCCACGTGGGGCTGGGATGGGGATGCGGGAGATGCTGTGCAGGGTGGGGGTCTGGACCACAGCATCCGCAGGGCAGGAGGTAAAGCGGAGCACAGCACCCAAAGCAAATGCTGCCAGGGGAACGGGCAGGAGCCAAACACCCGGGGTTTGCTCTGCGGCAGCATAACCAGACAAATCTGGAGGGTTTTGCTATTTAAATAAAAGGTGTAATTGCAGACAAAGGGGCCACAGTGGATACAACACACCGGGGTTTCGGCGAGGCATCTGATACACAGCGCCACGCGATATCCTAAGGGGGAAATTAAATCAAGCCAGCATGGACAGAAATACGATTACATGGATCAAGAGCCAGCTATTGAACGGCGAGAGGAAGGTAATTAATTAGACATGGTGGCCCGTCTAAAGGGGGATGGGAGAAGAGGAGCCTGGGACAGTTATCAATCGGAGCTTCGTTAAGACGGCTGTCGCAAACGGCCTTAGAGGGCACAGGGGAATGTTTGAGACAAGCAACAGCAGAGCCCTGGGAAAGGACCCAGCAACGCCAGGAACGGCCCACAGCGGATAGAACAAGGCTGAAGGGGGATAAATCACAGCTGATGCGCAGGGGGGATGTAATAACCCCAAATATTGAGCTAGGGGCGAGAGGAAAAGCCTCCAAGAGCCGCGAGGGGATGGGCTGAGCCATCGCAGCCCGGAGGGACCGGCCGTGTTTGCAAACCCAGCTCACGCCGCGCAGCCCGGGCACAGCCAGGGCAGAAAGGGGGCCAAGCGCTGGGGCCCCATGGGACAGGTGATTTTGGGGGGCTTCCAGCACCGGAGGAGAGCGGGAAAGGGATTTCAAGCCGTGCACGGGAAACTTTGTGGTCAGCCCCCGTATTTGCAAGCAAGCAGCTACCCACGGCCCTCCAAAGCACCGTGAGCAGCAGCAGGGCTGAGCACACCCCGTGGGTGGCTGCACGGGGACCCGGGCTCGATGGCGCAGGGTGGGGGGACAGGACGAGGAGGAGGAGGGAAGCCAGAGCGGCCAGCACCCCCAGCCCTGGGGAAACCTGGTTTCGAGGGGGAGGACGGAGCTGCCTCGCTGCAGAGCTGGGGGGGATCCGGGCTCTTCTCAGGAAGGGCAGCCAGTACGTAGGGGCAGGACAGTGTCATGTGAAGTGTGCCGAGGCGTAGCCACCCACATCACAGCACCCGCTCACCCGTGCTGGCCCCGGTCCCACCCCCCTGCCTGGCTGCAGGATCCCCTCAGCTGCCCCTTTATAGGAAACGGGGGTGGGGGGGGGGCAAAAGCGCTGCCCTCCCCCCTGGGAAACTCCTGAGAAGGGGGGCTGCCGAGGGGGGGGGGGGGGGGGGGCCAGAGCCGGGCTCAATAAGGGGAGGGGGGAATTTAGGTCAGGTTTAAAATAACCTGCTTGGTTCTGCTTGGCTTCCCCCCCCGCCCCCCAAAACACCGAGCAGCTTCTGCTTTCGCTCTGAGTCAGCCCCGGCGGGAGGGCGGTGGGTGGGAGGAAGGCAGCCAGAGGTGGGAAAGGATGGGGACCCGGCCAGCACCACGGTGTAGGCACCCTGCCCTGGGGGACGCGTCCCACGCTGGGGATGCATCCCACTGTCCCTTGGTCCAGGGGGGGCAGAAACAAAGCACACAGGACAGCGGCTCCATCTGGAATGCCTGTTATGCCTGGGAAGGCAAAAGACATTAGCATCCCGGAAAAAGCGCACCCGACGACTCTCTCACTGAGCCGGAGCCGTCCCCATGGCAGGGGCAGCCCCGGCTTGGTCCTCGCCTGGAGGGGACCCTGGCAAGGGTCCGTCCCAGTGCACAGGCAGTGGCTTGCCTGGCTCCGAGCAGGCAGCACGGCCAGCCAGGGCATGCCCAGGCATTGGGTTTCCCGGCGGGCGCTGCCAGGGCACCTGCTGGGGACACGTCCCCATCGGTCACCGAGAGGGAAGAGCAGAGGAGGGGGAGGCAGGAAGGTGATGGGAGGCCCAGGGCGGCCGATGGAGCAGCCGGGAGGGGATGAAGAGGGAGAAGAGGGGCTGAAGGGCAGGAAGGTTGGAGGGAGCAGGGCAAGGGTGGATGGCCCCGGCAGCTCTCCACAGCTCAACTCCACTTTTCCTGTCTGGAAAGCGGAACCGGTGGCAGGGGCACACGCCGGGAGCAGCCGGTACCCGGTTGAGCCCTCGATCCCCTGCCCGTAGCACAGGGTGCGCTGCCCATCGCCAACCATCAGCAGGAGAAGCCACGGAGCCGGGCTGATCCTGACCCCGGCTGCAGCCCCCAGCTCCATGGGGGAGCCCAAAGCACTGGCCTGGGGTCAAGCAAGGAACGCCGGGAAAAGGAACCGATTTCCCAAAGTGAACTCCACCTGTGCTCCGAAAACACTGTGACCCTGCCCCTGCCTCCTTGGAGTGGGGGAAAATGCTAGACCCCCTTCGCTGCAGGATGGTACCCTGAAGCCAGAGCAGCTCTTGGAGTGAAAACCTCCCGGGGTGCTGGAGAGCACTGGGTTCCATCAGCGCCTGGGGGCTGCCCGGGCCCCAGCCGTGCTCCAGCACCGCACACCAGACCCACCGCTGGGACAACGCGCAGGGCCGGAGCCAGGGAATTAAATCTCCCTTCAAAATATCTCCGCTGCTATTTAGCGACGCGGTTATTTCTGGACCTTTCTTGCTTTTCTTCTGGGGGTGTTATTTCATCAAGAGCCCAAAACGCTCCCCCCGCACCAGGGTGCCACTCAGGGGTGGCTCCAGCCGGAGGATCCCCGGTGGCACCCAGAGCTGCCCTGACCCTTGCTTGTCCCTCACAGGACTTTGCATGGCGCTGAGCTGTCCCTGTCCCCGCGGGGAGCCCAGTGGCACCACAAACCAGGCTGTCCCAGCCGGTGGCGTGGGGCTGGGTGCTCAGCAACCACCGGTACTTTCTGGAGTGACATCAGGCGCTGCTCCCTAACGCGTGGGGCCAGGCTGCCGCTGGACCCGCTGCGGAGAGACGGCACGGGGCACCCACCGCCACCCCAAAGGGACAAAACACCCGGAGCCGCACCGTCGTCCCCG
>JADKXX010011320.1:0-31911 GCA_017310255.1 Butorides virescens | reverse complement strand
CGGGGATCGTGCAGCTCCTTGCACCGGGGTCGTGCAGCTCCTTGCACGGGGGTCGCGCAGCTCCTGGCACCGGGGTCGTGCAGCTCCTTGCAGCAGCCACAGAGGGTTAGCAGTGACCTGGAGACATGCAGGGTGGTGGGGAGCCGGAGCCACGTGTGCCTGCTTGAGGCACGGGGGTGCTTGGACCCCTCCAGACGGGACCCCAGTGCTCTGGCAGCTGCCGGGGGAACTGTGTGGGGAGTGTGGAGCTTTTAGTGCGAGATGAACCCTCCAGCGACTGGGGCAGCAGCAGGAGGGAGCAGTGGGGGCCCTACCCAGCTGGAGGCAGCAAGCCCCACTGCACCCCAAGTCCCCAGGGCACAGCGTGACCCTGCCCCGGGGCTGCCCGTGGCAGCAGGATGGCATTTCCCTCGGGGTGGCTGGGAGCTCCCTGCTCCACAGGACCTGCCGTGGCAGATTTGGCTGCAAACAGCAGATTTAACGGGCGGTCACATGCCCCAGCAGGGTGACTGTCATCTGACCCGGAGATGGGCCCTTCAGCACTGCGTCGCCCGTGCATCGCCCTGTGCTGGACCTCGAGGACCAGCCTCTCGGGTCTGGTCTGGGCACCCAGCACTGGCCCGATCTGTCTGACACTGCATCCAGCAGCTCCTCTTGGGGGGGATCCAGACACCCCAAGTTTTGGTCACACCTGTGTCCCAGGCACGCCACCCCCTTCCTTCTCATCACCCATCCTTTGAGGCTGCAGCAATGTTAGAGATTTACCCCTCGAGAACAAAACCAGGGCGTTTTCCTCAGCCTGAGTATCCTTGCATGACACTTTTTAATCCCTAATTGATTTGCAAATACGTGTGGGCAATTCCCCCAAACCTAATGAAGGGAGAGCTGTTCACACGCAGCTCCTTGTCTCTGCACATCCTGCTCCAAACTGGTTTCTGAAGCCTCCAGCAACTGCACCAGCTCAGCCTTGGGGTCCCCAAGCTGTGGCTGAGCACATGGTGCAGCCTGAATTTCTCCGGGTCATCCTGGTTTCCCAGCCAGCTGCCAGCTGCAGCAGGGATCCAGGTCCCAATCAAAAAGGTGACCCCAAATTTGTCATCGCTGCAAATTCAAAGGTTCCATGCACATCTTGAAACTGCCAGCCCAGGCAGCGCCTGGAAACCTCAAGCATGAGCTCAGGTTTTGTTGCTTTATTAAGAAGAGCTGTGCCAAATCCTGCTCAGCCGCAGCCAAATGAGACACGAGGCAGCTGGATTTGCAGCCCTTTATTTACTACAGGAGATCTGGAGACTACTCATCACCATGCACGGGTCCGAGAGAGGATAAGGTGTTGCGGGGACAAATTATCCCACGGGTGATGCTCAGCATCCCTAGGCTGACAGGGCAAAGCCAACTCTGTTGTTGGCCATGTCGAAAATGGAGTAATACTGCCGGAGGAAGATGTTCCCGAGGATCCAGAGCGGCTGGCCGCTGGCAGAGGACACGTACGTGCTCTCAACCCCAACGGTGCAGATGCCGTCGTTCTGTCAGGGGGAAAAGGAACAAATTTCAGTGCCAGTGAGGAGCGCGGGGGATTTGTGCTGCCTTTGCCCTCATGGCTGCTTTGGCTGGGAGCAGGATCAGACCCTCCTTACAGTCACATACAGGCATGCAAAAGCACCGTGAAATAGGGAATATGGCACTCGGGCTGCTGGAAGCCTCTGTGTTTGAAAAACTCTGGCTTTCTCCTGGGCAAAACTGCCCGATGATGGCAAGCGCACCTTGGGAATGATAAAAGCACACCTACGTTTAGGACATAGACGGAGGGAGGCAGCGATAGCTGGGCTCCGCTGATGGCAAAGTAGAGGGTGGGCATGCTCGGGACGTTGCTGCAGTCAACGACAAACTGAAAAAGAAGCAAAGAGGGGCAGAGAGGTCAGGACCCCCGGGGCTGGGCAGCGTCCTTCCTCTGGTCGTAACCCCGGCCATGCTCCCTAAGGGTCAGCACAGCTCTGACTGTGGCAGGGCTGTGCTGACCTGGGTTGATTGTGTTTGGAAGAATTCTTTTTGTTTTACACCCCTGCAAAGGGAGATACGCCACTGCAGCGTTGTTTCTGGGGAGATGTTTTGCTCCAGAGGTGCCAGGAGCCCTCCATAGCTCGGCATTACCACCCAGATGCATCCTCATCCCATGGCATCGGCCCCTTGTGTGCAGGGCACCCTTCCCACCTACCCCGTAGTCACTCTCCTCCGCACCCAGCGCCTGCAGGAAGGCTGACATGAATTGTCCTGGGATGGTCAGCAGGAACGTCCCAGTGTCCACAATGCCGTGACAGCCTTGGCTGCACCAGCCGGTGGCTGACAGCCCGATGGAGAACCTGGAGAGAGCAGCAGAAAAGGCATCAGAAAAGGCTCCCCCCACACCAAAACCCTCTCCGAGCCACAGTGCAGCACTTACTCCTCAATACCGATCTTCCAGTACAATTCCTGGACCACGGGAGCCCATAAAACCTCCCCGGAGTACAGCTGGGGGGCAACCCCTCCGAGGATGACTTCCCCGCCATAACTATACGTTGGGTTGCTGGAAAGACATGAAATTAAATCCCAAATCAGGCAGGCTGCTCAGTAGAAAGGGGTGTAGTGTACAGGTGCCTGGGGAGAACGCGTGGATGGAGAGTGAAGGAAGGAAAGGATGGATCCAGGCTGGGTCTGTGCAAGAGAGAGACCAACCGTCAGAGGTCTCACCGTGAGTAATAAAAGCTGAAGATGGGTTCGGCGAGCTGGTTCTGCTGCAGCATGTTCTGCATCAGCGTGTTGTAACCGCCGATGGCAATGCCCGGGTAAGCCATGCCCAAAATCCCATCGAAGTCCAGGTAGTAAAAGGGTCTGCTGGGCTCATCCAGGCTCAGGCCAAACTCCTGGTTCCTGACAAAGATGTTCTGGATCTAGAGGGAGAGGAAAGATGCTGGGAGATGTCGGCGTTTTGGACACACACCCCCTTGACACAAACATCCCACCAGGGAGCTGCTGGGGAGAGGCAGGGGTGGCCAAGAGGGTCATGAAGGTAAATCTGCGCTGAGAGGTGCTGAGCTCTTCCCCGTTGCAGACGGGAGATGGAGTCGGGAGCAGCCTGGCTCATAGGCTTTGTCCCACCACCCTTATTATTTCATAAAAATACCCACAAAACAGGTTTGCCTCAGTTAAATTAGTTTAAGATCACACTTTCACAGTGTGCAAGTCTCACAACAGAACATTTCTTATGTCTTGTAATGACAAAGCTCAGCCATCAGTGTAAAAAGCAAACACTTATGGCCAAAGATATCCCTTAGCCCAAGGCAGTGATGAAAAGCCCAGAGGACTCGGACTGAGTTTGGTTGCAGACCCCAGCCTCTGAGCAAATTTATGCTGACCCGCCATAAACTCTACATGGGAGATTCAGGCACTGATACCCAAAATAAGAAGGTACTTTCAGCTACCCCCTAAATTTTTCACCAAATCGGACTGATCACAACCACAGTCACTTGTTACCCTGATCACCCCAACACATCAGCAGTCACTTACTGTCACGGTGTCGTAGCCTAACGTCACCGACAGGTCACCGAACCCGTAGCTCAGGGTGTAGTTCTCGCTGATGGCCGAGAAGGAGGACGACAGGCTGGGGTCGAACCTGTTGTGTTTTGCTGCATGGAGAGAAGGTCACAGCTCCTGGGTCACATCCTGCCCTCGGTTCAGCATCCCCACACGGGCAGAAATTCCCAGCAAGGGGCTTCCCAGGGAAGGGGCCAAGCAAAACCAGCCCCACCGGTGTCACCGAGCAGAGTGCAAATGCCAAACCCCATCAGCTCTCACTGATTTCCCTCTGGTAGCCCCAGCCCATGGTGTGCAAGGGATGTCCGAGAGCACCGAGGGGCGGGGACCCCCTGTCCCCCACCACCCCAAGGGATGCTCACCACAGGCTGGCGTCTGGCAGTAGGTGGAGGGCACCCACAGGTCGGAGGAACCGGTGTCGAAGAGCACCAGGAAATTTTGCGGGGGGGTCCCGATGCTGATCTCCCCGAAGTAGAAGGACTGTGAACAAGAGCGTGGGCAGATTTCTGTTTCCGCCTGGTTTTTTGAATGAGACTTTTCAGCTCTCTGCCCTCTGCTAGCCAAGAAACCCAAACCATTAAGGCATTGTAGGAAGGGCTCGTAGTCCCTGAGTTCATCCAGGGCAGCTAAAGCACAGAAAGGGGGAATGATTTGCCTGCGACATAAAAAAGTCAGCCTCAAAGCCAGGAGTGGCAGATCTGCCCTATAACCACCGAACTCTGCTTTTTCTGAGAAGGGAAATCAGTTCAGGATGGGACATGCTGCCTCCTGCCTTTGCCTCCCAACATCACCCGGCCCTCGGAGCCGGGCTACAAAGACAGCAAAACTCCTGCCCGTGCCCAGCACAGCCCCGTGACTCGTGAGCAGGGAGGGAGCCGAGCCACCCGCTGCAGAGCTTCCCGTGGGCAGCCCGGAGAGGAGAAGGGCAACCCCTAAACCCAGAGCTGGGTGGCTCAGGGGAGGAAGGAAAAGCTTTAATACTTACATCCAGGTAGTTCGTTAGCGGTTCATAAGCCACAGCATTACTGAGCTGGTATTTCCTACCGGGGTCCCCTTTGAGGAAACTCTCCAGCACCCCCTTCTCTCTCATCAACTCCCGCATGGACCTGCCTTTCCTCAGGGGGATCCTGCGTGGGATGGAGATGGCAGCAAGATGCTGAGGGGCTGGGCAGCCCCATCCACGTGCGCACCCCCATGTGCTGAGGCTGAGCCCCTCTCTGCGGCCGGACCCTGCACCCTCACACCCATCCCAGCCCCCGGGGCTCACCTCACCATCCCCTCCCCGAGCTGGAGGCAGAGCAGGGCCAGCACCAGCCACCGCATGGTCCCCGATCGTGGTGGCTCCACGGCAGCTCCTGCACCCCCTCGGCCGGGGCAGGGTGTATATAGGCAGGAGCCGTGCCCGGTCCCTGCTTCCGGACACCCCTTTCCCTATCACTGCACCCAACCCAACGCCAACGCTTGCAGTGCATTTATCACCGCAGTCGCTCTGATTTTGCTTCCTTACCTGGCTGTTTGGGTGCCAACAGATTGGCCGGTACCTCTGATACTGAGGCCAAATATGTGATACCTGATAAAAAGCAAAATTTCTGTTGTTATCAAGAAGCTAAAGTATTTTCTTTTGCCTTTAGCACCAGCTTGATCTTTCCAGAAAACAAAGGCAAAACACACCCTTTATAGCAAATGGAAATTTATGATGCTGGTGTTCCCCTTTTCACCCCTCCAGGCAGCCAAGAAAGCGCCACGGGCCAGCAGTATTTCTTCCATCCAAGTCTTCAGACTGCATCACGTCCAATTCCCTCAACACAGCTAGCAGGAGATGGCAGGGGTGGTTTTTCAGCCCAGCTCCAAGCCTCCCGGGAACCAGCACATACACCCCAAAATGTTTCTCTTCCCAGGCATTTGTCCTTCTGTCATCCTGCCCCTTCTATCCTCCAGCCCTGCTAGTGCCCCCTCAAAGCAGCTGAGATGGGAGCTAGAAACTGCTTGGTATGGCAGTCCTGAAAGCCGTAACAACCACTTGACCATCTCCCAAAGGCACTTTGATTTGCTGCAGTTTATTATCCGAGTTATGTCGAGGATGCTCAGGTCACACCTCTGGTGCGTTAGAGGTGCTGCCTCCCATACGCTTTGGGTTTTGCTGGTCATACCCAGGCTGGAGAGGTGTAGGAGAATGTGCATTTAGGCATTCATTTGCAGGGGATTTTTAGTCCTGGGGGACCCTTTCCTCCCAGTGGGAGGGTGCTACCAGCCAGCCCTGCCAGGTCACTGAGGACCCATCCTGGCATCTGGTACCCCAAGGATGCTGCTCAGCCTTGGAGTCCAAAGCCTGGGAACTCACCGCCTGCAGAAATTCTGCCGCATGCTGCTGGGGAATGGCGATGGTCCCCACGTCCCCATCAGCCTCATCTGTGCTGGCCGGTGGCCTCATCTCCCATGGAAAACATGAGGAGACAAACGTGGGGTTGTTCTTCTGCACAAAGCTTTCAGCAAAGGGGCCCCCGCTGGACTAAAAACCCGAGGCTGGGGGACGTGGCGCTGGGCCAGCCCCACCTTAACCTCGTGCTTTAGCACAAATTGCTTCCAGCACCTGCTGGGGCTCTGCTTCCATTTCACTGGGACCAAACCCTTTGTCCAGATCTGAATTTGTCCCACGGAGGTCACCGACATACACACCCCAGGGAGCGGGCAGCAGTGGGGCCAGCGCCGCTCCCCCCGGGGTTGGGCAGGAGCAGCCCCCCTGTCCTTTGCTGTAGGGTGCTTGCAGGCTCCCCAGTCCCTGCTAATGGTGGGGATGGACCCAGCAGAGCCTTGCTGCTCCCGCCCGAGCTGTCAGCGTTGGACCGGTGCTTGGAGGCTGCGGTGGCTCAGAAAAACGCTGGCATCCCCTCCTCCTCCTCCTCCATCGCAATCCTGGTGGATCTGCCTTTGCTCTGATGGATCCTGCAGGGAGCAAAGGGAAGGGCAAAGACCAGCAGGGACCTGGTCAGCCATCGCCTGTCCCCTCCTGCCACCGCTGCTGCCAGAGCAGCTTCAGCTCTTCAAAACCTCCCCATTTCGTAGGGGAGGATAAATGCCCTCCCCTGCTATCCACGCCTATCTAATCTCCCTCTCGCTGCGCTCAGCCTGTGTCAATATTTTGACACAAAGCACAGAGGAGTTTGTGTCCTTTCTCTGGTGAAATGACAGAGCTATTAATATATCTGATAATGAGCTGCAATGATAAAGGGCTTCTAAGAAGCGAGTTTGGATCCCGGGAAAGAGCAGTGTTAGGCGAGCCTCCCCCAGCCAAGATGCTCCCCGTCCCCTTCGGCCACAGACGGTGATTCCCCATACTCCAGCTGTTATTTTACCTGACTGAATAGCCCCGCTTCAGGATTTAGGGGTCATTTGGATGCCATGGCTAACTTAACCTGGCCTCATATTCCCACTCTGACTTAATCGCAGGACTTTGTTAAACCTTATCCAGCTGCAGGGAAGATTAGCGGCTTCCCACACGCACCTCTGACGAGGTTTCCTGATGCCCAGCAAGAGGGACAGAGGTGGGGACCGAGAGCTCCGGCTTTATCCTCAGCTGGACGGAGCTATCGGCTCAGCCCTGCAGCCGCAAGGGACAGGACAGCATGTCCCCACGGTCACTCCAAGGTCACCACAAACTGCAAGCAAAGCAATGCCCACGGCCTCCAGCTAGCTCCGTATTTGCCTGCTGAGCATCTCCCTGAAGTGACTCGGTGCAGCCCGGCAGCAAGCGGTGGGTAGAGGAGGATGAAGCCGTACCACCCCTTAGGGACCCTCACGGCATGTCCAGACATGCACCAGCACCCGACAGCACAGAGCAGAACTGGCTTTTGGGGAAATCCCTCGGGAAATTCCTCTCTCTGGGGCTGTGGTTGGTGTTTAAGACCAACCCCAGTGACTTTTTGCTGTCCTGATCCCCTGCACCGCAGCCTGGTGCAAGGTGCTTCTCACTTGCGGAGAAAAACCCTTGCAGGAATCAGGTTTGGGATCCTCATTCTGGGCTTGTCCCTCACTGAGGACAAGGGGGACAAGAAGCTGGGTGCAGGAAAGGCCAAAGGCAGCAGCTGGGATTTGGGGGACATCAGCTGCCTGCTTTCCAGCGCACCGAGTCTGCAGCGGCCAGCTGAGGGGCACAAGCCTAGAAGAGGGGATGGGGATGGGCTGGGGGACATCTTCATACCGCAGGGCTTGGAAGCCAGGCTGCACCGTCTGCAGGAGCTCCGGGCACCAGCATGGGGAAGGATTTGGTCGCTGCCATCCCTGTGCCTGTCGGGCTGTGAGCTGAGCTGCAGCTCGGAGCCTGCTGCGTTCATCAGAGCCACCCCCATGCTCAATAATTCGCTAGAGATAAAGGCTGAGGCTCAGTCCCACAGCCGTTAGGAGTCGACAGCACGTCATACCCCTTTGCAAGAAACAGAAATACATCAACTTTAGATGTGAAGCAGCCCAGGGACAGCTTCTCCACCACTTTCCCCATGCTAACTCTGCAGAGTCTGCCCAGGAGTTTATCACGGCGCTTACCTTGCTGGAGAAGGAGCGGCTGAGACAGAAAACCCATCACTCATCACCGTGCTGGGGTTGGCTGGGGTAGAGTTAATTTTCTGCACAGCAGCTGGTACGGGGCTGTGTTTTGGATTTGTGCTGGAAGCAGTGTGGATAACCCCGGGATGTGTTCGTTCCTGCTGAGCCGGGCTTACACAGAGCCAAGGCTGTTTCTGCCGCTCCCCCCACCCCACCAGCGAGGGGCTGGGGGGGCAGGAGGAGCTGGGAGGGGACACGGCCGGGACAGCTGACCCCAACTGACCCCAGGGGTATCCCACACCGTATGGCATCATGCTCATCACATAGAGCTGGGGGAAGAAGAAGGAAGGGGGGGGACATTGGGAGTGATGGCATTTGTCTTCCCAAGTCACTGTTACGCATGATGGAGCCCGGCTGTCCTGGGGATGGCTGAGCACCCGCCTGCCCATGAGAAATAGGGAATGAATTCCTTGTTTTCTTTGCTTGCACACGGCTTTTGCTTTACCTATTAAACTGTCTTTCTCTCAACCCATGAGTGTTCTCACTTCTACCCCTCCAATTCTCTCCCCCATCCCAGCGGGGGGGTGGGATGTGCAGTGTTTAGCTGCCTGCCGGGTTAAGCCACGACATCGCTCAACAAACTCCAAAGGTCAGAGACAATTTGGGATGTTGGGGTTTATTTGTAACAGGAGACTGCGAGAAGACACTTAACACAGAAATCACAGAGGGACAGGGAGCTGTGCAGGCATGGAAAGGAACGTCGGAACGCCGCAGAGCTCCAGCAGTGCTGGCTGAGGTGTGTTTGGCTCCTCTACGCCGATGAGGCAAAGCCCACACGGTTGTTGGCCATGTCAAAGATGGTGTAATACTCCCTGAGGAAGACGTCACCCAAGATCCAGAGCGGCTGCCCATTCAGGGAAGGCAAATAGGTATCCTCAATCTCCAGAATGCAGTAGCCGTTTTCCTGTAAGGGGGGAATAACGGGGAGTCAAAGCCTCAAACGAGCACCAGGACCCCGCCAGCCAGGCTGCAGGGAGGGAGAGCATCGCTGCTTGTCAAGAAGCACCAGGTCCTTTCCTGGCCCTCAAGGACTCAGCAGGATGAAGCTGCTCAGCTAATACATACATTAGAGATGTAGGCAGAGGGGTAGAGCGAGAGCGGAGTGCCGCTGATGACGAAGGTGATGGTGGGCATGCTGTTGATAGCATTGCAGTTAACTAGATACTGCGGAGAGAGGGTGAAGAGGAGGTTACAGCTGGAACAGCACCGACTGCGAGAGGAGAGATACCCCGCTGTGTGGGGGTAACACACACTTTATCCCCTGGCCACATCACCTCCCAGATGTGCCGGCAGCACCACGTTCTCTAAATGCCACGTGAGTTTTGCAGGATCTGGTCAAGCCCATGGTTTCTGGCTCGCTTGCAAACCTCCCCGCTGCCCCGTGCGCACCTCCAAAACATCCCCTGCACTTACACCATAGCTGGTCTGCTGGGCACCCATGGCCTGAAGGAAGCTGTTCATGTACATCTGGGGCACCGTCAGCTGGGACGTCCCTGTGTCCACGATGGCCTGGCAGCCCTGGCTGCACCAGCCCGTCACTGACTGCCCGATAGCAAACCTGGGAGGGGAACGGGGAGAAGGATGTCACCTGAAGAACCCACTGGCACCTAAACCTGTCTCGGCTGGATCTCTCAGCCTGGGATGCTCTGAAATGCAGTGCCCAACCCCTGCCTCGAGCCCACGCCTGCTGCGATAGCTGCAGCTTCATCTGGGGGGCGGCTGAAATGCCCCCATCACACGAGCTGCCCGGGTGCATCGTGCCCATCAGGTACAAACACAACTCACGCATCAACTGCGACCTGCCAGTACAGCTGCTGGGTCACCGGTGCCCACGTAATGCTCCCAGAGAAGTACTGAGGGTCGTAACCTCCCAGAATGAGCTCTCCGCCGTAGGTAGGTTGACTGCAAAACCACAGCGTTACAGCAGCAGAGATTGGTAAACCAGTACAATATGCATGGGCTAGCGAGGGACAAATTCACAAGGAACCTGCGTGGGGACAGGCAGAGGGACACCAGTGCACACAGGACGTGCAGAGGGCCCCGGCAGACTTTTACCGTGAGAAGTAGAAGCTGAAGATGGGCTGGGAGAGCTGGTTCTGCTGCAGCATGCCCTGCAGCACGGTGGCCGTCCCTCTGATCGCCATCGAGGGGTAGCCCATTCCCAGGATCCCATCAAAATAGGCATAGTAGAAAGGGTCAGTTGGCTCGCTAGTGCTGAGCCCGAACACCTGGTTTGTGACCGCAATCCTCTGGATCTGGAGGGGAAAGGGACACCAGGTCAGCCTGGGCGCTTAGGCAAAGCCAATGCTCTGAAAGCCCAAAGAGCACGCTGCAAGGTCACAGCTGGTGAAAACGTCACCAGGAAGCCAGGAAAATTAGCAGGAATTGGGTTAAAACAAAGCAAAAACCCAGCAGGGTGACTGACGGTGGCAATAACCACTTTATATTGGTTCTGCCCATCTCGGGCCCTGGTTTGCCCACGTCTTGGCTGCACGAGTCACGAGAGCTGCCCTTAGGCTGTCCCCCAGACTCCTTCCATCGGGGCACCCAGCTGGTGCAGGGGTCAGGAGGGCAAGGAGGGCCTGGGGTGCGCTTACGTCCAGCGTGTCGTAGCCCAGCACCACCGTGAGGGTCCCACTGCCGTAGGAGAGCGGGTAGGACCGGCCGTCGTAGCGGAAGGTGGAGGATTGACTGGGATCGAACTTTGCGTGATTGCCTGCGTGCGAGAGAAGAGGGCAAAGCTCCTGGGCACGCGTTCGCCTGGCCCCGGTGGGGTTTCACCCCTGGTTGCTCCGCTGGGATAATGCCTGGGGAAGCGGCTTCCGCGGCAGAGGGTGAGTTGTGAAGAGCAGAACGGGCCGTTCCTCTGCCTCACCGTTATCCCTAAGGTAGGGTTCAGGATTTGCATCCCAGTTTTGCCGGCATCCCTCTCGAGGGAACAGCTGTAGCGATCACAACCACACCAGCTGCCCAGCGTGAGCAAAGCCACCAGCAGTTAAATCCCCACCCCATCGCTCTCCCGCCGGCAGCGAGTTATATCGGATGAGCTCTGCCGGGGAGCGGGACATCAGCTCCACGATTACGTAGCTTTGCTCTTCCCTCTGCCTGGCCACGAAAGGTCAGGCACAACCCCTGAGATTCCTGAGCTCCGGGGACACCCGCGATAGCCACAGCGATTTGGCCATCTTCATTAGCCAGGCACATAAGCAGAAGGCTCTGTAATTCCCAAGGAAGGCACCAGCTGGTACCGGGGAGCAGCTATCCTAGAGCAGCGTGCCGGGATGATTTTTGCTCTGGCATCGCGATTTCCCCCCGTGGGATGGGGCTTGGCTGTGCTGCTGGGGCAGCTCCGTGCAGCGCGGCTGCGGTACTCACCGCAGGCTGGCGTCTGGCAGTAGGTGGAGGGCACCCACAGGTCGGAGGAACCGGTGTCGAAGAGCACCACGAAATCTTGCGGGGGGTTCCCAATGCTGATCTCCCCGCAGTAGGAGGACTGCAGACGAGAGACGGGGCATCTCCGTTGGCCACAGGGTCAGGGACAGACCAGGCTTTCGCCTCCCAGCCCTGCACCAGTATCCCAGTGCTTTGCAGGGTGCCGGGGAATGCCGGGCTCACTCTTGCAAATAACAAAGTTGGCAGGAACAGACTGAGCTCTCATCCTGCTTTTTCTCCCCCAAAAAAGTTATATTAAATATTTATTTTGTTATGCCTTCTATCACATATAGAAAAGCATCGCTTTTCATTGCTGGGGGAAAACTTTCCTGAAGTCTGAAATAGAAGCTTAAAAAAGAGTGGGAAAAGCACTCTCTCACTCCTGGAGGCTCAGGGGTCCTGGATTGCTCTGGCAGCTTGGGAAGGCGGCAGGAAAGGGGAGCGTGATGTACGGACAGGCAGCGAGAGGGGAACCCGAGGTACTCACATCCAGGTAGTGGGTTAACGGCTCATACACAACATAGTCGTCATTGAAGCGGTATTTCCGAGCTGGATCATGTTTAATTTTCTTCAGGTAGTCCTCCAGCACCCCGGCCTCCCTCATTTTCTCCCGTATAGACTTGACTTTCTTCAGTTTGATTCTGTACAGAGGAAAAAAAAACCAAACCAACCCAAAACACAGCAGGAGATCAGGAGATTTGGGCATTTTCAAATGATCAGTTCTTTGGGCTCCTTTGAACCCTGCCAGGATGGGAGCCCTCTGCTCGGCTGCCTCGTACGTCCCCAGGGGCCGCCCTCCCAGCACCCTGCCTGGTTAGACTTGGCCAGCACCCTTGGGTGCCGGTGGGCTCTGTTATTTGCCCTCCTGAGGCACTCACCTCACCAGCCCCTCCGAGAGCTGGAGGCACAGCAGGGCCAGGACGAGCCACTTCATGGTGCAGGAGTTGTCCACCGGTCTGCACACACACTCGGGGAGACCGCAGCGGATGGGCTGAGCTGCCCGGACTCCCTGGTTTTATACCGGGAAGCAGTGACCCCCCCTTATCTGTTGACCTCCATTTTCCATTACCACACACACCCCCAGCTTCAAGGGTTTCTTTGTATTTTGGGCCACAAGGATTTTGAGGAGCCTGTGCCCTTAGCGAGGCGCTCAGCTGAGAATAGAGCAACACGTGCCTTCGATAGCAAGACCAAAATGTTATCATCCAATAAAAGGACAGCTCTTATCACAGCAAAGGGAGGAGTGACCCAAACGTCACCGTGGTGGGGCGTTATCTGTGTTTGTCAAAACCTGTTCAAACCTTTCCCCAAAACAAAGGTGCCTGCAGCTCTTGACGCAGGATGTAAACACGGCAGACTTTTGTCTGCTGTTCTTCCACCCGGCCAGCCCAGCCGCCCACCTATGGGGACCTTCTGGTGTGGAGGAGGGATGGCTGCTGGTGTGGAAGGTTTTCCAGGGCATGGTGCAAAGGGCTGGAGCTGGCTGCTCTGCTCCCCCTGTCCCAGGGGCTCATTGAGCCCACAAAGTTTCTTCACCTACGTTCTTGTAGGTGGTTGCCAGCACTGTTCTGTATTCTGGTCCATCCTTCCCCACTTCTTCATCCGCTCTGTCCTTCTCCACCTCTTCATCAGCCCCCCAGTCCTTCGCCATCCTCCCCTCCAGGTATAGCTGGTTTCATAGAATCATAGAATGGTTTGGGTTGGAAGGGACCTTTAGAGGCCATCTAGCCCAACCCCCTGCAGTGAGCAGTGATCTTTAACCAGATCAGGTTGCTCAGAGCCCTGTCCAACCAGTCTCTTCCAGTCCCCAGGGACTTCACCTGACTGCCATGACTTTTCAAATATGATAGAGAGTGGCTTGGCAACTACATCAGCCAATTCCCTCAGGACTCTGGGATGCATCTCATCAGGTTCCATAGACTTATGTATGTTCAGGGTCCTCAGGTGGTCACAAATCTGATCTTCCCTTACAGTGGGAGGGGCTTTACCCCCCT
This sequence comes from Butorides virescens, assembly GCA_017310255.1. NCBI lineage: Eukaryota > Metazoa > Chordata > Aves > Pelecaniformes > Ardeidae > Butorides > Butorides virescens. The sequence goes on along the minus strand of JADKXX010011320.1, from coordinate 18,319 downwards.
GGTCCCCATCTTGTTGTCCATCGACTCAGGAGGGGTGAGGAGAGAGGTTACCAGTGAATATGGAGGCAAAAAAGTTGATGAGTGCCTCAGCCTTCTCCTCGCCTGTCAATACTAGGTCGCCATTCCTGTTCATCGGGGGGGGACGCTTTCTTTAACCTCCCTTTTCTGGCTGACGTACCTGTAGAAGCCCTTCTTGTTATTCTTTGTGCCCCTTGCCAAGTTCAGCTCCAGCCACGCCTTGGCCCTCCGGACCCCATCCCTACACAACCTGGCAGCATCCCTGTACTCTCCCCAGGATACCTGTCCCTGCTCCCCCTGCCTCTGCAGTTCCCCCTTGCCCTTCAGGTTGACCAGCAGGGCTTGACTCTGCCGTCCTGGTCTCTTCCCTTCTTTGCCTGATTTCTTACACCTGGGGATCGAGAGCTCTTGCGTTCTATGGAACGCGTCCTTAAAGCTCTGCCAGCTCCGTTCTGCTCCCCTGTCCCTGGGGACCCTTTCCCAGGGGGTCCTATGGACTAACTCCTCGAAGAGCTGGAAGTTTGCTTTCCTAAAATTTAGGGTCCTGACTATACTCCTCACTTTTCCCATATCCCTCATGAGCATGGACTCCACCAACTCGTGATCACTGCAGCCCAGGCTGCCTCCAGTCTTGACATCACTGATGAGCTCACTTGCGGTGCTGACCATCAGGTCCAATACTGCATCCTCTCAGGTTGGGGTATCTATTACCTGCCTTAAGTTTCCATATGTCACAACCTCAATCCTGCTTCTGCTCTCGTACTATTTTGGACAGAAATTACATATTTTTCCTTTTCTGGTTTTTTTTTTTGTTAATTTGTGGAACCACTGGCTCCCTTTCCATCCTGCGTTAGAAGACAGGCGCTGGGCCTCCCTGCATGGGGAGCTTTAACCCACACATGGAGGAAGCCCTCGGGGCCGGCCGAGCCACAGCTTCCCCCACTGGGGCCTCGCACCAGCCCAGAAAGTCAGGAAATTTCTTGTTTGCTTTTTTTTCTGTCAAAAAGACCTCCCAAACTGCCAACAAACACCCAAACAGACCAAAATATTTTCCTTCATAACCTAAATATTTTCTAGCAAACGGACCAAAATGTTTTTTTGCTTATAACCTAAACATTTTCTAGCAAATTGACAAAAATATTTCCAGTTAAAACCTAAATATTTTCTAGACCTCCTCTGGCCCTGCTGGCATCCCCACTCCGAGCAGCCTGGCTCATCACAGCGGGGAAATCGCGCTCTCCATCACCCGCCGATAGCCCGGCGTCGCTATCGCTGCGCTCATCCTGTGTCAACGCTCCGCACAGATTTTATTCCCTCAGGAGCACCGGGGAGTGTGTGTCCTTTGCTGGATATTGAGACTCTAATAAAGCAATTATCTTGTTTGCTAGCAGGATTGATAGAAAGATCAACTTATTAAGATTGGATAAAAAGCAAATTCTGGCTGAAAGCAAAGAGCAGTTATCAAAACGTCAATATACCGAGTGTTATCTGCAGGTCCCCACAGGGACTCAGCCTTACCAAAAGACAAAGGAATAAGGTGCCCTCTACAGCACACACAAACCCATTCTATTTTTGGCGCTTCTTGACCCCAAGTTAGACAGCACTTGTTTGCCGAGGCATTGAGTCTAATGGGAATCAAGGATTTACAGTTTCTAACATCAGAGATCCCGTGTCCCTACGTGGAACGGGACTCGGCCGACAGCACGTACCCACGCCGCCCCGAGGCAGGACTTCTCCGCGGGGGCAAGCTCTGGGCATCTCTCCCCCTTTGGTTTCAGTCTCTTTTCGGTGTTGGTGCAATGGCCCAGCCCACACGCAAACAGCCCCAGCCCAGGGAGCCCCGTCTCCCCCAGGTGAGCACGGATCCCCTTTGCATCCCATGGCCGACTCCACCGCCTCTCCCGGGATGCTGTGGCGGGGCAAAACCAGCAAACGAGATGAGCCGTGAGCAGCAGCCGTCCTGGCCATCCGGAGGGCTCGAGCACTTGCAACGTGAGCCAAAAAATCCTCTTAAACCAACAGGGGCTGCAGAGGTGGGCACCATCTCCCAAAAGCCGGTAGCCCTCGACAACATTTTGCAGGATTAGAAACGGGCTCTAAAGTGGGATCCAACCTCCCCCGTGACCCAAAGACTTCTCCTGCCTGCAGGCACCACTCCCAGAGCCATCAGGAGTCAGAAACCTTTTCCAAAACATTGCCATCACCCTGAACTTCCCAGCCTGCTCTAGGCTCTGCTCTACCCCTGGCAAAAAACACAGAGAAGTGCCTGGTCCCAACTCCAGGATAATTTAACCCCCCAGTTCCTCTGCATCTGCCCCAGACACAAGCTTTTGCTATTTACCTCAACAAACAGTAGCACAGAACTTAATAAGCATGAATATGGTACCACCAGGGGCTTCCCCTGGTCATTAAAACCCGGTGCGGTCACAAGCACCACGTCAGCTAAAACCCTTCCTGAAGGTGCTGAACCCCATCCCAGTTAATGCTCTCCCCCTTGAGAATTTAAACAGTCTCACTCCGTGCAATTCATTTAAAATAGCTACAAACACTTTGCCCGGAGCATGATTGCTCTCTCCTTGGGTTTTCCAACCAAGGAAAGCTGTTGGTGGGAGCCGCGATGGCATGGCTGTGTCCGATGCAGCTGTGTTTAGGAAGGGCACACAAGCACACGTATCCTTTACTCAATGCTGCACGAGCTGGTTTTAGTGTTTTATTTCCAAAACAGAGATTCTAGTACACAGACGAACAGCTTCCATCCACACTAAAATAAATAGTCCTACTTTTCTATGCAACCATGAGAACAGCTCCTGAAATAAACAGCCAGGCTCTAGGTCTAACGTTTAAACTCCCAAACCAGGGCAAGGATCGGCCGCTTCGTGATGATCTTCTCTTGTGGGCAGTTTCCCCAAGAGATCTCCAGTCACCCTGCTCAGGCCCAGACCCCAAGCTGATGCTGGAGCTCTACATCACCTCCTTATACACCCCAAAACCTGGTCCCCACCTCTCTGCATCAGTGTCCACGCATGTACCTGAAGTTTAGAAACGCACCCATCACACGAGATCTTCCCACAATGCTAAGGACTACCCCGAAAACTCCAAGTCAAATACCAGTGGCAAAAGCCACGCTATTTTCAACTTCTTTTGGACAGGGCTATCAAAGTCTTCCTAGAAGGAGAAATGAAAAATGTTTCATTGTGTTTTCCTGGCATGAGATGGAAATAATAATATGGGTTTATCATCAGTTGTGTTATCACCTCTGTTGCCCTTCCAGTTCTTACCTCCAGCATTTTAGAAAGTCATGGAATGACCCTGAAGGAAAGAAACACATGAGTTTGTGGTGGCAAGACACCGCACACGAAGGCAAGCTCATGTAGGAAGGCACAGGCAGCTGGTTTTGAGCTGATTCCTGCTGGGAAAGAGTTTTCAGGGGCAATTTTATAAGCCAAGGAATTAAACTTGCACAATTAGCTCTCATTTGCTGTAGAATCATAGAATGTTTTGGGTTGGAAGGGACCCCTAGGGGTCACCCAGCCCAACCCCCCTGCAGGAGCAGGGACACCTTGAACCACATCAGGTTGCTCACAGCCCCGTCCAACCTGGCCTGGGATGTTCCCAGGGATGGGGCCTCCACCCCCTCTCTGGGCAACCCCTGCCAGGGTTTCACCACCCTCATTGGAAAGAATTTCTTCCTTAGATCCAGTCTAAACCTCCCCTGCTTCAGTTTAAAACCATCCCCCCTTGTCCTGTCCCAGCTGGCCCTACTAAAAAGATTTTCCCCATCTTTCCTATGGGTCCCCTTTAAGCCCTGAACGGCCGCAATCAGCTCTGCCCGCAGCCTCCTCTTCTCCAGGCTATTCACTGAAACTACCCACGGTGGAAACAGCATGTCTTAAAAGCGTAGGAGCTCCAGAGACCACGAACATTCTTGCTGTGTTCAACCTGCACATCAATTTCCAAGGCAACTTCATGATTTCCTCCTGGTGCTCAGCTCAGTGGAACTCTGATCTATGCCCTCATGACAGCTCTGCCCCAAAGAGAGACACCATGGAAGAGTCAGTGGCTTCTGAGCCTCAGCTCCTGTGTCGCACAGGCCAGAGAACCTCATCCAAACATTTCTGTGAGTTCAGCTTCCAGCTCAAACAAGCAGCACGTGGAATTGTCCTGCAAAGATACCCCTGTGGGTCAGCAGCCAGCAGAGGGGGAGAGGTGTCTGCCTCTGCGTACTCGTTTCTCTTCATTTACTTTTTAAGCCTATGGCAGTGAGACCAGCCAGGTGGAAGAGAGCAACCATTGCTCCAGGTAGAACATATAAGGACATGGGCACGTCCTTCAGGGGAGGGAGACCTGGAAAACGAAGGCTGCAAGAAGCCCAGCTTGACTTGCGTGAGGACCCCTGGTGACTGTTGGCCTGGCTTTCCATTTTAAATAAAAGGTAGAGTTGACTTTGCAATGTGACAGCTGCCTCTTTCCACGACGCACAACAAAAAGCCAGGACCACCGGAAAATCGTCATACTCCATTTATTCGGTATACATTCGTAGTGCGCGTTAATGTGAGACATGAGCACTCCTCAGGTCACATAGCACTGCTGCTGTTCTTCACCTGTAAGGTTACACCCGGATGAGATCTAGAGAGGGGTGGAATGGATATCCATAGAAATAACCTGAAGAAGCAATTACACAGCAAGATCAACCCCTCTGGTCAGAGCAACTGAATCCCCGGTGGCCAGAGCCCCGAAGCACCTTTGTTTTTCTGCCACATCAGAAATGTTCAGTATCAAAGACACCAGTACGAATAACAACAAGGAGAATCGCATGGGAGGAGAGCTTGAGATAACACAGATGCATCTGGGCCTTTCAACTGTAAAAATCACATTCACTTATGGAAGAAAAACAAATTAGATCCCTTCTTTACAATGAACCTTTTCCATACCCTGGCCTGTAATTGCCAACTTCAAAGCTCTCAGGATTTCCACTAATGTATTCACCTTTGGTCCTGCTCGCTAACAGGAAGCTAAACCTGTTCTGCTACCCGTGCACGGCATTTCAAGACGAGCCAAGTTTGAGGGAAAGACAAACTTCCCAGAAAGACTGAGGGCAGCCCTCCCAGAAGCTGAATTTAGGCAATGCGTTCACTAACGATCATTCGTTAATGATGCTTCACAGTCAAGATACCGCCCGAGAGGGCTGAGCAGCATCACATGGAGGGACAGAGGAAAGACTTCGGGATAAAATGGCTGAGAACAGACAGCTGTAATACCAAGCCCTGGTTTGGTTTTTCTCCCAGTGAACAGCACAGCTTAGGCAATAAAAATAATGACACTTCGGTAACAACTAACACATTCGCGTCTCTTTGCAGAAATATTGATCCTTTAATCCTCACAATCCAGCCTCTCCTTTGCCATCCTCTCCCTGTAAGGCAAGTACAGCTCACGGATACTCAAACCTCCTTCCCTCGGGGGAAAAGCAGGCACATAAAATGGGTCAAAAGAAAAAACAAATCAGAAAACCCTCCCATGAGAAAAGACAACTGAGTGCCGGGAGAAGCCATATTCCTACCACCAGCTTCTTGGGGAAGGGAAGGGTAAAAGGTCTATTTATACATTCACTGGGGAAGAAATATCAGGGGGAAAAGTCTGATTGATTAACTCAAAACTCAAACAAGAGCCACTTAAAAGGTTAAGACAGTCAAATTCTCTCTGCATAGCACGTGGCTGCTTACCAAGTCATCCCTTGAACTTCAGTCTTGCAAGTGGAGGAGACCAGCGAAGATGCAGCACGGTCCCCAGCGGGAGCCACATAACCTGCTCCGCAGCAAAGTACATAAACCAACAGCTAAGCTCATGCTGCCAAGGCCTTCACCATTACCCAAGAGAGCTTCATTTTGCTGCCTTTTCTTCAGAACTGAAGAAAATCTCAGCAAACACAACAGCTGACTGAACACAGCTCCTTTTGCCAAGTTACCAAGTCACAGACAAAACATCGAGGCAAACCATCTGCCTCGCAGAAGCAAGCTTGGGGGAGTAAGAGATCTCACAGCATCAACTCAGCTTCAGGGACAAACTCCAGAGCAGGCTTCAGATGCACACGTGCTCATTCGTTTCCTCCTGGTCAACTGTGTGGCATCAGTTGGATGTACAGAGCCCTGGATGAATCCTTCTTAACTCAAATCCAGATTTATGGATGCAGCCACAAAGGCTGAGGTATTCTGCTCCATGGGGGTGATCACTGGGCATCCCGAGTTTAGTTTCCCATCCAAGTAAGCATGCACGTGTATGTTAGTATGCATCCATTGGGAAAGCCCAGCAAACTTGCACCTAAGCTCAAAGCAAAACCTGTAAGATCCGTCTTTACGAGGTGCCATAAAGATACAACATACGGCATAAAGATCATCTTCAACCAAAAGAAAGCAGTAACAAGGAAAGGCTCCAGAGAGTTGTCAGAAGGGACCCCTCCTGCCCATCACCCAAATCAAAGAACCGAAGGAATGAGTAAACGCCAACTCGGATGTCCTCCTCACCTTTCAACCCCATACTGGTTTCTCCTCCAAAACCATTTCAAGCGTGGCCACTAGAGGAAGCTGTGACACTGGCGAGCACCGCTCGGGCTCTAACACAGGGAGAAATCCAAAGCCATGGCATTTCTGCTCCCGGTGCCCTGAGAACTACAACCCCAGTGCTCAAACACTGCTCCAGCCTTTCCTTGCACTTCCACACCACCTGCAAAATTAAATATTAAGAAGTTCTCAAAGGGTCCTGGCTACTTAATGCAGACATCGCTCTTGTGAAGTTTTCCAGAAAAGCAAAAAAGCGAGAAAATCACTGGGACGTGAACCTGATGTGCACCGTGAAAGCCATAAATGACGACTGGTTTCCTGGCTGCTTGCACGGCGTTTCCCATTTCATTGCTTAAACATTAAACAAACCCACTGCAAACAGTGAGCTGTGACTGGCTTTTCATTCCCAAAGCTTTCTGGGGAGCTTGCAATACCACCCGAGCAAAGCCTGCTGAGCCAGCGGGGCTGCTCCCCGACCCACGGCCACCGGGGAGGACCCAACGGGACGTAAGGCAGAGGACGGTGCAGCAAGGCACCCGCCAGGTCCCTGGGCACTGAGAGCAGCAGATGCAGCCAGCATCAGCTCAATATTTTCTCATCTTTAAGGTCAAGGAGATTTTTATTTTCTTTCTTTGAGTAAATGCAGCATCCTCCACTGTAAATGGGGTAAGGGATGCCGCCGGGTAACAGCAATAACGTGTCTGCTGTATGCACGCACAGCTATTGCACAGCAGTCTCCCTGTCACTACCACTTGCAGCATCCTTGGGAGGTAGGGGAGCATCAGATTCACCAAAGAGGAAAGGGAGGCGCGAGTCGGACAACCCAGTTTGTCTGGAGGATGTGAAAGTCGGCAGTTCAAAAGGTCAGAGCCAGCTTTCCCAAAGCAAAGCTCACTTAGAGCCACTTAAACGGGACTGCAGCCGGCACTCGCTGGAAGCCCAGCCTTGCTGAGGAACCACCAGCACCGGTGCGCTTTCCTCGATCCCCAGAGCTCACAGATCTACAGACCCTCACACCAGCCCCATCCCACCCCCCCAGACACGCAGCCAGGCTGGTGGCCACCAGGAGCAGCCGGGCAGCAGCCCCAGGCCTCACCCACTTTCTCCCAAGACACAAGCTGCCACCCAGCAGCATCTTCCCTTGCACTTAACCAACCTGCAAACCTCCCGTGCGGGTGGGAAAGGGCCCTCACCTCTTCCTCCATGTAAATGTAAAACATTTCATCCTTTTTTTCCCTTTCTGGGGGGAAGAGGAGAGTAAGTATTTGGCATTTCTCAGCTCAGGCAGTGGAAAGGCAGGCTCACACAGAGGCTCCCAGAGCACTGCCCTGTGCTGCCACACGGGAGTTGCTAGAGCTGTCCCAGAGGGTGACACCTACAGCTTAGAAACTCTTTATTTAAATAGCTTAAAGCTTAACGCAGTTAACATTTTTTTATATATATATAAAAAAAACAATTTCTTCTCTCACTTCCCTAAATGAAAGCTAGATTTAGGGGGATACATTACTTGTCTTTTTTTTTTTTTCCCCCCTTCAAATAAAGGAATTTGGTATACATATAAAAATATATTACTTGGTTTTCCTTTCAGTTATCGAACATACAAGGGTTGGGGTGGAGAAAAGAATGGAAGACAAGCACAAGGACTTTAAAAAAAAAAAAAAAGGAAAACCAGTGATTTTAAGCATGTAGTGCACTTTGAATTTATAGTGCAACAGCAAGCCAAGAAATTCACGTTCTGCCGACACAAGCATGGTATTACTCATATTTTTACCAATTTTTCTTAACTGCATGGCACATGCCCTTGCTCCCAAAAGGGTCACATTTCAATATGACGTTACAGCACCAAAATCAAAAAGGCTGAACTTCAAAAATTTGGAAATGAAGTTTCTGGACCTCCGAAGCAGGTTGCAGCTGGACAATCGGGCTCTCTCCTCTTTCACACCGGAGGCTCACCGACTTCGACATCAGAAAACATTAGGGACAAGGAGAACACAGCAAGGCTTGGCAACGTTTCTGCTGGCAGCAGGACACCTCGTAGAGCACTGGATCTCTCAACTCCTGTCCCAGGGAGGAAGATGAAGAATAGACACAGCAGAATGGTGGGACACCAGAGTGACCCAGAGCTCACTGAAACAGCTTAGAATGGCAAAGAGTAATCCAGGGAGGGATTAAGCTGCAGCGTATCACCGTGTGGAGAGGGGTGGTGGAACATCCTGCAACGGGAGAGGAGCAGAGACCCTAGACAGGACCTCACACAAGGCCTGACAGCTCAGCTTAGACTCAGCCCTGGTGTCCAGAGACAAATCCACATCAAAAGGCCACAAATTTACCCGAGCGCCAAAATTAAGCCCTTCACAAGTCCGTAGTTGTAGGAAACAAACTGCACATTCACTCAAAACACCAATCAAATATTTCTCATGGACCCAGCCAGGCACGTGGGTGTAGGCAACGGCTTTGATACAACTCCAAGCTTGGCTGCCTGGCAGCTCCGCTCGCACTCCCACGTCTCCCGTACCATTTCCCACCCACCCTGTGACAGTCAGTCCCAGTTAAAAAAATTCTCAATTCACAGCTGCTCTTTTCCCCAACTGCAGCTCAGCAAATCCACCAACCTCTTCCAAGATCTGTCCCCCAGACAGAAGGAGTGAGCCACAGCGAGTATGTGTTTCATATTGGCACTGGTTTTGGCAATTACCACTGGGATGCAAAAGAACATTTAATAAATAAATATGTAAACAAATAAATAAATCAACAGTACTTCTGAACAGCCACTAAAAAGAACCCTTAGAAATCAAAACAGGGTACGGTACAATTGAAGCTTTCTATACCAAACCTCAAACCTCTCTCACAGTTGCGGTCTTCCCCTCCTCTTTTAAAGTGGGGTCTCTTCAGGAAATCAGGTTTATGTGATCACAGTGTCTGTGCCCATAGCTGCCTGCCCTCCTCTATTAATTTCTAGAGTTGCCCAATTTAAATCAAATCTGAGAAAGGGACAGAAGTATAAAAAGCTTCTACGAGCTTCAAGAAAATAGGAGAAAGGTGCGAGTTGAGGGGGAAAAGACCGCAGCATGAGTTCATCAGGGGTCAGCGAAACCCCAAGGCAAAACCCGACTTTGGAGTGGCCCAGCTGCAGAGCTCGCCTGGAGTTGCAAGGCATGAAATCCATGGGAAACAGGCTTGATTTGCAGAGGAGCTCCTAAAGCAACTCACTTTTGGAAACATGCCTCCACCATGCTACGGCCCCGCCTCTGCAGCCAGGCTGTTGGCACTGCTCACGGAGCTGCCGGGCAATCCGGAGAGCTAACCCAATTCAAGGCTGTATCCACACGGTGCCGGTACTACCCCTGGCACCTTCTGCCCCTCTCGCCAGAAATTTAACCTTCATACAGCGTCGTCAAATATCCCACAAGGCTTTAAAAAGGAACTACATGGGAGAGACAGAGAGGGGAGGACGGACAGACAGACTAGCCTTAACATCAGCTGTAGGAGCCATCCCATAACACCAGGTAATGGGGTAAACAGGGAAGCAGAAGGCAATGGCGAATGGAAGTCACACCAGGCAACACACTGAAGGGCAGGTACCAAAGCCACGACGCAGTGCTTGCACTTGGTGTTCCCCCTTACAGAGGCAGGTCAGTGCTGTTGTGTCGAGTTTTCCGCGAAGTCCCATCATCTCTCGGCAGGGCCCTTTGCAAACTGGACATGGCCGCTGTCTTTTTTAGGTCAATGACCGCGTAGGAGTCCGTCCGGCGGGCTTCGTGGGTGGCAGGAGGTGGGACACGGGGGACCAGTGGGTTCTGATGTCCCTTGCATGGCTCAGCCTCCAGCTCCACCTGGATGTAGTTGAGTTGCCGCGGCTGCTCTGGACAGGGCCGGGGGAAGTCGAAGCTGAAGACGCTGGGCACGCAGCCGCGACGAGGTTTTGGCAGGAAGCCGCTGCGCCGCTGGCTGCTGCCCCCATGCAGCGCGGTGTTCTCCGAGTTCATGTAGTTCTGCAGGGGATCTTCTTCACCAGCCTCAGAGTAGCCGCTGGGGGATGGCGTCAGCAGGTCCCCAGCACCCATGTCCTCCTCGCCCCGCCGGAGGGGCTGGCACTCCCACACCGGGGGCAGCGACGGCAAGTTCTCATAGTGCAGCAACGCCGTTCTGCGATGGGAGCAGCCGGGTAAGCCCGCGTCCTCCCGGGTGAGTTTCAAGCGCCTGCCTCGACAGAGAGAGGAGGTGCTGGAGGGCAGCAAGCCATTGACATTCTCGTAGACGCACTGGGGTGAAGGACACTCCTCCTCGCACTCGTTGTTGTTGTTGTTGGCAGGGCAGAAGTGCGTCCTGCACTCCCGGTGGTGCCGACAGACGCGTCTGTAGTTGGACGTGGGACCTAACACGAACTTAACCTCCCCTGGCTGCAGAAAGACCTGGGGATTGCGGTCTTCGAGGGAGCAGCTGTGGTTCCTATGGGGGAAAGGAGGGTGGACTTCAGGCAAGGAGTGCATACAATGCCGGCCCCTCAGCTCCTGATCACCATTGGCCGTGTTGACGTAGGTGTGGGACTGCAAGGAGAGAAGCAAAGGGACAGTGAAAGGAGAAGAGAAGAGACAAGAGCAAAGCAGCTGTCAGCAGCTGAGAAACCAACAGGAATGGAAAATTCTTCAGTGACTGATGAAATGGGGGAAATGAAAGAATTTCAGAAGATGAAAATACTTTGGGAAGCCAAACACAAACGCCATTTCTGGATTTGTGGGCTAAAGCAGAGACAAAAAGGAATCCAGCTGCAGAAGATACACATATTTCATGCTCAATGCATATGGCACCGAACAAAAAGCAAAGCCACCTGCAAAATATTTCCTTGAGTGGCTTACACCTGCGATACTGCAGCACTCACACCTACCCAGGCTTCTCCGATAACGGTGGAGACAAGCTGGATTTTGTAGGGAAAAACCTTAAATTCTAAAACTGAGAACAAAGAGCTGAACGTCAAAAATAAAAATGAGAAGAGTCTGAACTGGTGTATGCATCTGCACATCAGTTTAGGGGTTGCAGTAGTAGCTGACAGATAGGGCAGGATGACTTGGACTCACAAGGTAAGTGCTGCTGTTAAATAATTGCCACGCAAATACCTGTGGATTAAGGAAGCCAACTCAGTCAGCCTCGACAGAGTGCCTGTTCTAGTGAAGTGGCAGGGAGCAGAAGTCTCCAACAGCAAAATGAAGCAAAAGAGGGGAAAAAAGGGATGACAAAGTATGAGGATACCCTGAGCTTTGCTGGAGTAAGAGAAACTCAGAATTGCGCAGGACTGCTAGTAAAACAAGCTGCTTGTTCATTGCTTGCAGAATTTAGGACAGCCAGGTTTACCTGCTCGTCAGGCCCAATAAGGGCATGAGTAGAGTCTTCACCCACAGAGGAATGCCTCAGGCTGCTCACGGAGGGGTGGCGGGCTGCGGTGTATGATAGGGTTTCTCCAGGGAAGCTGTGAAATCCATTGGGAAATCCTGGGACAGTGTACCCCAGATCTGGGAGAGAATCAAGACAGATGAGCATTGCCGCATTGGTTTGGTACAAAGTAGTCGACTTCATTTTCACAGTGAGCCAACCTCTTGACTGCACCCTGCAAGTCAGAATCAGTCAGTCTGGAGGCCAGCCCTACGATGAAGTACCTAGGATAAATACAAGGGCTAGGCCCTCCTGTTTAAACCAATCTAAGTCGCTCCTAATGGAGACAGGAATTGAGCAAATCTGAATTCTTCCAGATATGGTTTCCCCTAGGAACCACCTGACCCTTGTAGATGCTACTTAAAAAGGCCACTTGGCAGCGGTCCAGATGAAAACCAACAGAAGGGTGACACCTCGGTTGATGATTTGAAGGGCTTTTTGTTGCTGTTTCCTTGGAAACAAAATACATGGCAGACAAGGGGGGGCTAAAAATAAACCTGCTGCATGGAGCACACGTGGACATAAAGATACAGGACAGCAGTGAGGCCAGCATGCGGGAGGGATCCATGGGCTGCAAAGGGCAGTTTCAGTCATAGGATCGTTTAGGTTGGAAAAGACCCCTAAGATCATCAAGCCCAACCATCAACCCAACACTGCCACCCCACCACCAAACCATGTCCCCAAGCACCTCATCTGCCCGGCTTTTAAATCCCTCAGGGATGGGGACTCAACCCCTTCCCTGGGCAGCCCCTTCCAGTTTCATGTGAGCAGTTGCGGACGTCACCTACTCTTCTCCCTGGACACTGAAGGAGCCTTACTGTTGGGTGCCTGGGGGGTCCGGGAGAGCTCCCGCTCCGTGGGGTGACTGTTCCTGGTGATGACAACAGGCTCTTCCACTACATTGATGCTGTTACACTGCATCAGGTCCTGAAGCAGATTAAAGATCTCCTCTGCTCTGGAACACTTGAAGGCAAAAATCCCTGCACAGTAACGAAGAGGAGGGTCAGAAAAGCAAGAAAGCAATCCTGCTTTAGCAAGAGCGTATGTAATTCCCAGCTCTAAATGAACAGGCAGTTTTTATTTCTTTTGCTGGGTTTAACACAATCAACCTGCAACCCACAGCCACAGGAGAACCACCAACAACTCGGTGGATTATTGCACCAAAGGTACCACAATGCCATGACAGCCATCTGACCAAATGGGGCATTATTACAAGAAAAATAGCAAGCACCCCAGTTATCTTAAGACGATCAATCCCACATGAGCAGAGGTGTGAAAGGGACAGGCTAACCGCTCTCGTTTCATCTCTAATCTTCTATTTTAACTCACTTGGTGCCCAGTCCGATTCTCACTACCAGGGGAAAGCCTATCCAGTGACTACTGGAAATTGAACTGGGCCCTGTGGAGTGTGCACGTGAGGGAGGGACAAGAACGTCGTATTTCAAATATGTATGGAATTAAATGGTGTTTCCCCAAACGAGCAGCCCAAACCAGAGCTGGTGTGTGCAGAGCTAACCAATCCCAAGCTGGCACGCACACACACGCACAAAAGCCATAGCAACGAGAACGGCATGGCAACAACATCTGCTACCCCAAAGAGTAAGGTTTTAGACATTCTGGACAAAAATAATAGCTGTATCTGCCTTATATAAGGTGTGGAGCAGCATCAGGATGGAGTCCTCCAAATAAAATTAACTAAGCAGAAAAAAATCCTACAAGGAAGGGAAAAAAACTCATCAAAACACAACGCCGTCCCTCTCATTCCTGTCTGCTTTAAGACTGATGAGTAAGTACATCTCTGCTAAAAATTCTGTAATATATGAAGAGCAACTGGCTCTGCTTTATCCCCGCTACCTGGACCTAAATAAAAAACACCACACACAGGGCAAAATTGTAATCACTGCACCCTGCAAAAGGCAAAATGGAAACTGAAGATGCAGTTCCCATTGCTGGCAACTGATAAGCACACGACTCCAGGAGAGGAAAACCCCACTTACATAAATATTAAAGAGGAGCATACGGCACTACAGATTTGCACAGTGCTTTACAGAGACACTGAACAGTCATGCGGAGTCCTTTTGGATAAGGAGGAGTTTACAAACACATTAATAGAATGAGGAAACAAACTTTTTTTTTTTTTTTTCCCGGGGATGCAGATGCCAAGAAAACATTCAGCTCTTTAAAAGCAAGAGAGACAGACTGGTAAAGGAACTAACAGGCACCATTGTAAAATTGGAGTCTATTCCCAGGATTGCTGATGACTTGGCATGTACTCCTGGGTGACTCACTTCCCTTCTCTATGCACAGCATCTCCATGCATAAAATCAGTAAAACGTAAAACTCCTTTCCCTCTACATTACAAAGTGCTGCCAGACACGAAATGCAAAGCATTAAGTAGAACTAGCACTAACCAAGGCAGAGCAAACACACAGAGAGAGGTGAAATGCACTCAAACAACTATTGCCACTGATGTGCATTTGGCAGCTCTGTGGAATAGGCACATCAGTGGCTTTGTTAAACATTTTTTAACTCTGGGGATAAACCTGCACCTCTTTGCAGGTCCCTCTCAGGGGAAAACAAAAAAATGTTTAACAAAGCTTCTGTCTTGCAAAAAGCACCTTCTGGCTCCTAAGGAGAGAAGTCCAGTAACCTCTCCTACCACAGCTGTGCATCATTCCATACTGAAGCTCAGAGCTGACAGCGTAACATCCTCTCTTACATTAAATACGCCCCGTCCAATGCTCAAGCCTGCTTCACCAACGACCTCATGAGCGGCGATGCACTAGCAAAATGTGACCTTTAGATTTACGTCCAGGTCCTGAGCCACGATGCTGTTCTCATTAGTGTTTTAATCAGGAGTATTAACTGTACGTGCATGCGTGCTCCAGTATTCTGGGGGAACAGAGGCTGCAAAAGAACCTGTTGATTCATTAGATGCAGGAATTTGGGAAGACACAAGCATCGGCTCACTATGGCTGCCTGGGAACAGAAACCTCAGCGTTCCTTCCTCCAGGAGCCTCCACACTCACCCTGCCCTGTCTGGCATCGACGACCGCTCTCGAAGGAGAAGAGGTTGGAGTCATAGCCATAGCGGCGCAAGCAGAGGTAGGGCCACCTGACAGCATCTCGCTTGTGAGTGTGCAAGATGAGCTCCGTCTGTGTCAGCTCCATAATCCCAGATCCCAGCTCGTTACCTTCATCATCCACGTTCGTTACCTGTAGAGGCCACAGAGCTCACATCAGGAAACTCACTGCCTCGGTATCAAAAAAAGCCCACCCACAAAGGTACTGCAATTCCCATGAATTCCCCCTTCATTTACTGAGATGCCTTTTTCTCAGCTGAGAGCATGAATTCATTGCTGGCAGAAGGCACCGAGCCGGCAGCCCTGGAGACTGCGTGCTTGGCAGTTCAGCTGATGTGTCTCAACACAGACACTGGAACACAGCCCTGAGCAATAAAAGGTTTCTCTCCAGTTCCCCATTTCCTTGCTCGGCTGAATCTCAGTGCAGAGGCAATTTCTACTGCAAATACAAACATATTTGCAGCAGAGGTTGCTTAAGGAAAGGGAAAAAAAAAAAAAACCCAGCAAACCAAAACAGTAACATATTTGCAAATCTTATCGAGCGAAAGACTCCTCTGCAAGAGGAGAGGTTTTCTTTCCTTTCATGCCTGGAGTCCAACCATGCTGGGCTTTGCTAGTAGTCACAGACACTCTGATGGGGATAAAGGTGCAATGGTTACCTTAAATTTGGTGGGATGGTTGTCTGGGATGCTATCTCTGCACAGACAACTGCAGCAGCTCCCCATGACGTCAGCGTAAGAGGTAATCCCTGGGGAGAGGGCACAAACCAGGGGACAATCATCTTTTTGAACCAACTCCTCCCACCCTCTCCAAACACGAAGCATTTACCGCCTGTACCCTCCTCGATCCCCTTGCACGTGGCCCAGTGGGTTTGGATCTCAAACTCTTCCACGTGTTCCTCAATTAATGGACACCATACAATATTAGGCTAATTAAAAATAACAGCTTTCTTACCATTAGGCAATTGTTGGATGTTTTTAGAGGAGTGAGAAGAAATTCCCACAACGGTCCCTCTATCTCCTTCAGGACTTCATGGCAACCAGGTGTCAGAGTCACCTAAAACACAAGGGAAACGGTCCCATCTTCCACCTGAGAAGGAGAACACAATTAAACAAAATAAAAAAATAGAGAAGAATAAAAAGCAGGGGGTGGGGGGTAGTTGTGACTGACATTCCCTTCAAACACCATAAGGAAGGCAGGTGCGCTTTTTTTTAATTAACTACCTGTTTTTATATGAATACAGAAAATAATTCTGCACAGACCACTCCTGCAATTTCTGAAAAAATATACAGCCTACAGCTAAAAAAAACCCCTAAAAATAAGAGGTATTTTACTTCTTGGCTTTCAGATCCTGCAGAGGAGTGGGGTTTGTCAGAGCTACTGTAGTGCAAATAAAAGACAAGAGCAATGCTGGACGGCTGAAAGCGGTGAGGATACGAGGAATCACACATGCCTGCTGCTTAGGAATGTGAAGATACCTTCAGTTGCTGGAAGGTCCTTAGGGGTCAGAGAACCAGCAGCCTTTAAAGCAAGTGAACACAACAGCTGTTCTGCTCTGGACTATGAAAAGGAAAAAATGCCAGGAAACATGAAAACTCGGCTATCTGACAACAGCCAGCGAGCACAAGTATCGAGCCGGCAGGAGTTGCACATGCTAGTAGCGAGAAATAACTGCTATCTTTGATGGAAACTTAAAGGACTCCACATCTACTCTAGGGCAGGGAATTCAGCAGCAGATAACACGAGAAGATGCCATGTTTTATTTGGCGAGAACAGCTACCAATCTCTCCATCTGAGGCGTGACAGAATAGAGCCATATGGATAACCAGCCTGGCACTAGAGCAGTAAATAAAATGAAAAGGCTACTGGAAACCTTGCACTCTGCCATGCCAGAATCTGCCTCACCAGCTGATCCAAATTAAACAATGAATCACAGAGTTGCATCTCCGGGCAAAACCACGTTGCACAGCTGCCCTCAGGCTCCCCCGCAGAGCAGAGTGGTGCGGAGGGAGGGGGAAAAGCCAGCAACGAGCTGACCAAGGGGTCCCATTTCATTTTTTACACCAAAGCATGAGCTAAATTACCTTCCACTGCAACCCCATGCCTTACCTTTGGTGCCTGCAGAACTCCCTACCATGTCCTAAGCCTGCAAAGTCTCCCAGAAGAGGAAAGCTTCTTTTTGAGCAAGCTGGAGGACCTCGGGCACAAATCAAGCCAGCTGCCCTCTTGCACATACCCATCACCCCTAACAGTAACAACACCACACGCCCCCTGTTCAACACCGCATCCTGCTCAAGCCATCCTATTTGTTTTTCTAGACTTGGTATGGATTTACTCCCTGCTGACCTTACAGGCTTTGATCAATAATTTAGCAACAGTTTCAGCTAATCTGGTCACTAGGGGCCTTGTCCTCTACGGTCTCCGCTCTCCCACTCCCATCTCATCAATTCCCTCAGTAAAAAAAACCAACCAACCTTGTAGAAAATGTTGCCTTTGCCCCCCTCTTTCTCCTTTATTCCTCTCTCCCCCTGGTGCTCCCTTCACCCGCATCTGTCTAACCTGCGAGGGGGTTAGGTTGGAGTGCTGTCACCTGTCCTGAACAGTTATTATGGTCAGAACTGAACAAACAAGAAAAAAACCATTGCGAGATCCCTGAACACTCCCTCGGGGCTTCCCGCTACTCCTCACTGATGAATATTTTAGTGGCATCCCTCCACGCAGACACCGAGACTCTCCAGACGCCCGTCTCTTGCTCGGTGCTTTCAACATGCACCTTTCCAACCGCTGTTTGCCAGTTCGTAACCTTAACTGGTTGAACTAAACACTCTAACAACACAACACGCTTCCCTGTGAGCAAGAGCGGGTACCTCCTAAGACCAGCACCCCCATCCTCCCCTCCAGTCTCCCCACCTCCCAGGACCCAAACCTCAATCCTCCTCAAAGACTTTGCAGCTCTCCTTGGCCCACTCTCCAGACCGCAGCTCACCTCTCCCAGATCGTTCGCTCTCCTCCCAAACCCTCTGCTCCTACACAGGCTCCATCCGTACCCCCCAGCCTGCAGAAGAGGGTCTACCTAAACCCGGCACTGCAGAAGAGGGACCCACCTAATCCCAAAGGACCAGGGCACCCCAGCCCCACCACACCGGCCCTGTGCAGGGGCACACGGATACCTCGGGTGGAAACCCGCACGGCCCCACACCAACCAACCCACCCGTGAGAGGCAGCGATGGCCCCCCC
>JADKXX010011319.1:0-14286 GCA_017310255.1 Butorides virescens | reverse complement strand
GAGGAGGGAGATTGGGGAGGGGTCTGGGGCAGGAGAAGGTGGGGGGGGTCAGGGGAGGGGGATTGAGGGGTCTGGGCAGGAGGAGATGCTGGGGGGCCAGCGGCAGGGCATTTGGGGGGGTCTGGGGTGGGGAGATGCTCTAGGGGGGGTCAGTGAAATGAGATTGGGGTGTCTGGGGCAGGCAGGGGTGCTGGGGGGTGTGCTCTGCACCCAGCCGCTCCCATTCACATTGTCCCTGTGCACCGCCCGCCCCAGTTCCACCAGTATCAGAGCGTGAAACCAGCACGGTCAACAGCAGCTTCATGCTGGGGTCCCACACCCCAGGCAGCACCCCCAGACCACCTCCACAGGCGCTGCTTGTGGTTGGGCTGCGCGGGGTCCCGACTCAGCCCCGGCACTCCCAATGTGATGTGCTAATTAATAATGTGCTAATTAATAATGTGCTAAATAATAATGCCGGTGGCCAGCATTTGGCCTCCCGGCTGGGAACATGCAGGGTGTCCGGGAGGGCTCAGGGCACGCGCGAGGGGGCTGCCCTGTGTGCAGGACAGCAGGGGGGTCACGAGGAGAGTTAGGCTGGGCTGCAGATTTTACAATTGTCATTTTTACACTCGCAATTTTTACAAATGCAATCACTCTGCAATTACAATCCCACCCACGCTGTTACAGCGCAGAGCTGTAGGACATCAGCCATGGCTTCGGAGGGGCGGCGGGGGCTGCTGACTCCTCAGCCGTGACCTGTGAGAGCTCCTGGTCCGCTCCAGTGCCGAGTCGTGTGGCTGTGGCCCTGCCCTCTCCACCGGAACGCTGCCAGCCGCACGCCGGTCGCTTCACGGTGTTTTGGCAGCAGGGAAGCCCAGCGGGCCAGCGTCCTGCCAATCACACGTGCACGCTCACCCGGTGCCCGTGGGGGACCTCGTGGTATTTCCAGGGTGGTGGCTTCCATGGAGCTGGTCCCACCTCGGAAAGCCCCAAGTGACCCATTTGTTGAGTCTGAGTCCCTGTGCCCAGCTAACGAGGACTTTGCCCATTAATCTTTCCGCTGTGCAGAGGGATGGAGGAGCGTGGGGAGCGCAGGCGGCAGCCGCTCGCAGCTTGGTCTGGCAGCGGGGAGGAGGGGAGGCCCACCACCCCCCTGGTGGTACAAAGTCCATAGCAGCAAACGGCTCAAGATAAAACTGCGGAGACCAACCTCCCACCAAAGCCAAACAGCGGATTAACTTGCCCAGTGTGGATCTGAGACCTTAAAGAGTCCCTGGGAATTGTGGTGCTGGTTCGACAGCCAGAGCAGGACCCCTCTGCAGGGAAGCCGCCTGTGGAGACGCTCACCTGCCCCTTCTCCTTTTCCTCCTGTTTCTTTCCCTTCCCAGGTGATTTTGCAGAAATATAAACCACCAGTGAGCAGTGCCATAACCCGTGCACGAACACTGCCCTGCACAGCCTCTCCCAGCAGTGCCACCAGCTTGGCGTGGAGTCTGGCCACCTCCTCTGCCAAATTACCATCACTTTACAGATTTAGACTGAAGTCCTGATCCTGATCCCAAGGACCTATGTAACGCACAAGCTGCCTGCACCCTTCACAGCTCCCAAGGGAGCCCCAGAACAAGTCGCAGCTCCTGGGCAGCAAGGTGTTGAGACCACGTGGGTGGCAGTGGTCTGGTCCAGGCCCTGCAGAAGTGGGGTTTTGGGGGATGCTGTATCTGTGCCCATCCCCAAAGTCACATCAGCAGGCAGGAAAATCTTCCGGCATGTGAGAAATACACAGAAATACAACAAAGACGCTCTGCCTTGCGTCGGAGACGCTGATAAATTTTACCCTCTTGCTGGAGTGCAATTGCTGTGGCCAAAGCCGGTCTAAATGGCTTTTAGGAGACTCGTCAGGTGTTCAGGGCTTGCGAAAACTAGGACATCCTGACTTGCCTCTGGCTAACTCCTTTGTGAGAGCCCAGCCAAAGTTTCTCCACCTTTAAATTGGGCTGTAATGACACTTCCCCTCTTTCATGAAGCTTCAACTCTTTCTGATCTAGGTAGGAAAATAAATCACTGCGCGGATCATAAAAGTCATCAAAACGGCAACCTGGGGTGAACTGAGCCGCAGATGGAGGGAAGGGCGCGGACGCTCGGAAAATGAGAGGTAGGGAGAAAACCAGATGTCATCTAGAGCTCCTTCCCCTGTAGGGTTAATGTACACCCCCCTCCGCCACCCTTTGCTCTTCCCCTCCCTGCCTGCCGCTGGGATTCCCTGCCATTGGCTGTCTCTGTAGGTTTAGGCTAAAAAGCCTGTAATTAGGACCCCGGCTGACACAGATCCAGTTTCCTGGGCAGGCGGATTGAAAAAAAAAAAAAAAAAAAGGGAAAAAAAAAAGAGAGAGAGAGAGGGAAAAAAAAAATGTTTCCCTGACCGAGCTTGGATGTTTTCCTTTCGCTTTGCAAAGTTTTCCCTGCTCAACCTCCATTCCCTCGCCTCCTCCGGAGCGGGGCGGGACGGCGGCGGCCGGAGCGGGGCTGGAGCGGCCGGCGGAGCCCGGAGCGGCGGCCCCCGGGTACCGGGGTGCGGGGAAAGGGCAGGTAGGTGAGGCTGGAAAGGTTTCCTGGGCTCGGTTCTCCGAGCTACGTGCTGAGCTGGAGGAGAAGGCGCTCGGGAGTCGGGGGGCACCGGAGAGTCCCCGCCTGGGAGGCGTTGGAAGGGGACGTGAACGAGGGGAGAGGGAGGGTTTTTTTGGCTATGCCATCTCTGGGAGAAATAAACGGGGGGGAAGAGAATGGTATTGCTGCCCCCGCGGTCTTTGTTATTGGGAAAACGTCCCCGGAGAGCAGGAGATGGTGTCTGCTCCATCATGCCAGACTTTGCCATCCCGGGCTGTGCAGCCACCTCCGGAGCGGGCAGACGCACCGGCACGGGGCTGGCAGGGCTGCCCGGCTCCCTCGGCCGATGAGGGTTCCCGGGAAGGGCTGTTGGCTCCACCGTCCAGGCTTTGGGCGGGAATGGGGTGTTTTGGGGTTGGCGATGGAGGTCTCTACCGGAGGCGGCTGGGCCCCATCAGACACCGATGTGCTGGGATGAAACGCGGTGGCCATGGGGGAGAGGCGGGGTGACGGTGGTCTCGGTTCGTACCCATGGATGCACAAATGGCCAAGTTACGGCAGGTTAATGGGTTACTGCTCCCCACCGAGCCAGGGCAGCCGGCTGCGCCTGCGCTCTCAGGGTCCAAGAAAACACTCTAAGAAAAGCCCTTCGCAGCACTGGCACATCCCCCTGTGAGCAAACAGGCCACGGTCCCCCCGGTGACATGGAGGACATGATGCCATATGGCAGAGCAGGACGCTGAGAAAACACACCCCCCCCCATCATTTGGGGGGCTGCTGACCCTGTCCCTCCACACTGCTGGCCCACAGGCCGGCTGCACCCAGCCAGCAGCACCCGAGTGTTGCTCCACTTTGTGCCATCGCAGGTCCAAAAGCCACCGTGGGCTCCTTCGTGAGATGGGCTCCAGCTCGGGCAACCTGGCTTGGGCTGCATTGCAGGACTAGCTGCTCCGGCTCGCCTTGCCAGACCTCAGTTTATCTCGCCCTAGAAGAGATGCATCTTTATTGCTCTGCATCTTTATTTCCACGTACCTTTATTGCAGCTGTGTTGACAGGAGCTCAAGCAAAAACAGGTTATCCTGTGGGTGAGGTGGTGAATACAGAGCTACGCCTCTGAAAGCCGCCAGTGCTTTGGGTGCTTGAAAGGGGATCTGGTCTTTTTGGTGATGGCGAGCTGTTGTGTTTCCTCGGGGTTGTGGAGCTGGGGAGTGTTTGGTGCTTCTGAAAAAAAAAACAACTGGCTAGAAGGGTCTTGAAAGTGGGTCTTCTAAGGTGGAAATGTGACTTTAGAAAATCAAAGGCTGTGGCAGAGATGCGGCTCAGCCCCTGTCCATGCTGGGAACCGGGAAGAGGGAGCCTGCGCTGAATGCGAATGGGGCCGGGGTGGCTGCACTGCAAGTTAATGTGTGACCTTGGCAGGAGAGGGATGGGAGCCCGCACACGCTCCCACAGCCAGCTGGAGATGGGGGCTGCTCCCGGGGAGCCAGCTGAGATTAATATTCCCATGAATTTTAGCCTCTTGTACCCAGGGAGCTGTGACTGCTTTGCAAAAGGTGCTCGGAGCGGGAAGGGGAATCCTGCAGGGCCACTGAGCCAGGCAGTGCTGGGACCAGAGCCTGGCTGGGTGTTTGCAGCCCGGCAAATGCCAAAAGGCTGCGTGTGGCCAGGGGAGCACGGCAGGGATGTTGCCCGGCCTCCGGAGAGCACAAGGGAGGGAGCTGAGCAATCGCAGTCTGGAGGAGCTCCCACGGGGAGGACGAGAGGCTTTTAAAGCAAAGGCAAATGACAGCCAGTGGCACTCAGCCTGCCTGACTGGTCCCTCGCACGTCCCTTCTGGGGTTGTGCTGGCGGGGGGAGCGGCTCCCCAAAGCACCCTCCTCCATCTCCCCCTGATGCCTGGTCCAGGCTCTCCTGTCCCTGTTTTTGAGGGTGGGGGCAGGCAGGGAGCATCCCTGCATCCCTCTTGCAGGCCAGCGGGGAAGGGCAATAGCAGGCCTGCCCAGAGGCTGCGAGGGAGGGCAGGAAGGAAGAGGGGACCAGGATGGGGAGCAGAGGAGACAGACCTGTTGGGGCTGCCTGGCTCCTTAGCATGGGAGGCGCGTACCACTGTCACCGTCTGGGGCTAATTACAGGGACTCGTCTACAGCCCAGACGGCTGCCAGCCGGCATAATCACATCAAACTGGGCTGGGCTGGGCTCCCCAGCACAGCCCCATGGATTCACAGTGGCCAGGAACCTTGCCCTCTCCGCTCTCCCCCAGCATCACCCCACTGGGCACCCTGCTGATGGCCCTGGGACAAGGTGCCCCATGCGCCCTGCCACGGGGCTGGGGCCACGCAGGCACCATTGGCTCTGCTGAGTCTGCAGAGCATCCGAGGGGTCTAATTACAGCAAAGCCCCAGTAGATTAGACAAATGCACTTGGAGGTTTAATAAACCAAGCATGGCCCAGGACTGCCATCCACCTCCCGTGAGGAGGGCAAAGCAGAGACACGTGTTACCCAAACAAGGCAGCAGCAGAGCTAGGACTGGTCACTGAGCCCACGAAGGTCCCCATTCAGCATCTCCAGGGACACGTGCGATCCTCCTGCACAGCTGTAGAGCCAAGGCTGGCTACTGGCCCAGCACTGGTGGGGGTATGGTGGTCCTTTGCCCAGTCAGCAAGGCCAGGGCTCTCTTTGGGCTGCAGATACACAGAGTTGGGTCAGATGATTTCATCCCTGTGCAGGTCCTAGAGCTGAGCACAGCTTTAAAAGCACCACACAACCAGCCCTGCCACCTTTCTGGACTGACCCTAGGGCTGGCAGACCCCAAATCCCAGCAAGGAGCAAGCAGCCCTTTTGTTTTCTCCCGCTGATTAGCCAATCTGTAGCATTAATCATTCACCCAGGTGCATGGCAGGGAAACCTGAGCTGCCTGGGCTGATCCCACCTGCCCCCAGCTCCAGAGCTGGCCGTGTTTTGGGTGCAAGACCCTGACACCCCAAGATGCTGCCTAGGAAGGGGCAGCTGTGGTGGAGGGAGCACACTGGGAGCAGGGGCTGTGCTGGGGGTGTGGAAGCTGTTTTGTGGGAGCAGTGGGGATGCGGCTGCTGGTGCTGGCCAGGATGGGCAAGGGGGGGCTAAACCAGATGTGCAGAAGTACCATCCCAGTGTGGGAGTGAACTGGTCCTCGTGGCAGCACCTAGGTGTGTGGCCTGGGGGTCACCACCCCTCGCCCCTCAGCCTGAGCCCGTGCCAAGCCGCTTGCTGTATAAAACACTTTCCACAGCAGGTGATCAGTCCATGGTGGGCGCTGCACAGGGTGAGTCCAGGGGTGTCCTGGGGTTGTTTGGTTGCAGCACCCAGAGCAGTGGCTCAGCTCCATCCCACCCGCATCCCACCCTCACTCCCCAGGCCAGGGCAGGAAGCGTGGGCAGAGGGCGTCGGGCTCTGGGCTGGTGTCCAGGGAGCCCCAGGAGCCACCGCGTGGCCATCTCGCCTTTGTTTTGGAAAGCCAAGCCAGGAAGGAAGCGAACGGTGAAAAGCGCCGCATGGGGAGGAGGGGACGGGACCGGACGGGTTTCCACTGCGTAACCATTTAGCCAGGCGAGGTGGTGCTGGCTGGGCGAGCCGGCTGCCGGGGCAGGAACAGCCGCTCAGGGGAGAACAATAGCAGCCCGAGGGGAATAAATTATTTTCCACTGAATTGAGCTAGACCTCGGTCTCCTCCCACTGCCCTGCTCAGGGACAGGCCACTAGACCCGGGATTAGCCATGGCAGCAAAGGACTGGTAGCAGCCGAGGAAAATCTCCCGCTGTGGGTGAGCGAGTGGCCGGTGACATTTCCCAAAATCTGTTTCAGCTTGAGCCCCAACACCTGGGGTCTTCCCTGCCCGGCTTCAACCCATCACCATCCTGTCCATGCCCCTGCTCGGCAGACAAAGCCCCAGCCCTGCTGAGCAGCCGTGCCCTCAGTGTGCGTTTGCTTATAACCCCCGCAGAGAAGGGAGCAGCCCCCCAAAAGCCCTTGGACTTCTGCAGGGGTTCAGCCAAGGTCGAGGTCATGGTGGTGCTGAGCATCATCCCGTCTGGACCTGCCCCGGGGTCCCTCCCTGAGATGAGGGGCTGCTCATCCTGCTGCCACGTGGAGAAGGTCCCCACGTGTCCCAGGGACGGACCCCTGCTCCCTGCCTCACCAAGGGTCTCCCCAGCTCTGATCCTCTCTCCCCAGCTCATGTCCCTGCCGAGCCCCGCATGGCCCCAGCGAGACGAGCCACCCCCCTGCGGCACCGCCACCGGCCTCCCGCCAGCCTCATCCGACAGCGACTCCGGCTGTGCCCTGGAAGAGTACCCGGAGCCCCCCGCAGACCCCGCGCCCCCTGAGGTGGGCAGCACCCCAGCTCTTGAGGGGCTCCCTTTGCTCCCCGCTCTCCCCCAGCTCTGCGGGTGCCATCCACGGGTGGTACCCGCAGCCCAGCACCCTGGGATGAAACACACATTTTAGCAACCTCGAGCAACGCAGCTTAATCCCCCTAAAAATCTGCTTGTGTTTCTCTCTCCTGCGTGACATCCCAAGGTCCCGGTGTGCTTTGGCACCCGCTCTCCGCAGCCTGCCTCTCCCACCGACAGGATCCGGCTCCGCGCCAGGGCCCTCCTGCAGCAGCTGCCTCCTCAGGACTGCGATGTAAGGAAGATGTGCATTTGTTGGGTGCTGCCCACCCCGGGCTTCACCCACAGTCCATCCCTCACCTCCACCTCCCCATGCAGGAGCGGTACTGCCCCGACCTCACGGAGGAGGAGAGGAGGCAGCTACGAGCATTCAGCGCCCGACGGAGACGGGAGGCCCTGGGGCAGGGGCTGGCATGTCCCGTGCCAGGTCCCTGCCATGGCTGTCCCTGCAAGAAGGTGAGGCATCCCCTCCCCCGGCACCAGGCAGCACCCATTCCCCCTGGGGACCCATCCCCAAAAGCCAGCCTGACCCCAAACCACGCGTCCCTCTGCCTTGCAGTGTGGCAGGAGGCTGAACAAAGGGGACCCAGGGATTTCGGCATCTCGGCTGGGGGACCAGTTCTGGCACCCGTCCTGCTTCTCCTGCCACTTCTGCCACCAGCCCCTGGTGGACCTCATCTACTTCCAGCAGGACGGGAGGATCTACTGCGGCCGGCACCATGCCGAGCTCTTCCGACCCCGCTGTGCCTCCTGCGACCAGGTGGGTGCCGGGCAGGGGAGAGGCTTTGACCTCCCTTTTGCTGTTCCTAAAAGCTCCTGTGCTTGGCCAGGGGCTGCAAATGCAGCAAGAGCCGCTGATGGGCAGGAGGAAAGGTTCCTTCCCGAGCCTTGCAGAGAGCCCCATGCCCATGCCAAGGCACGGGGGCTCCTCCTCCTCTCCTTGGCACAGCAAAGCATCCTCCGGGCTACCGGTTTTCTAGCTGGGTGTTTAAAGGATGGGTCGTTTTTCCCCCCCCTCCAGCTGATCTTCATGGAGGAGTGCATCGAGGCGGAGGGCCGGCGCTGGCACCTGGAGCATTTCTGCTGCCTGGAGTGCGAGGTGCCCCTGCGCGGGCAGCGCTACGTGATGAAGAGCGGCCGGCCCTGCTGCTGTGGCTGCTTCGAGAGCCTCTTCGCCGAGCCCTGCCAGGCCTGCGGGGACCCCATCGGTATGGCCCCCGTCCCCCCCGCTCCCTGGGGCAGGGCACACAGCGGGGCTTCCCTGCCCGGGCAGGCGGGACGTGGGCTGGGAGGGCTGCGGAGCCAGAGCCCCGCGGCTCGGTGCGGAGGATGGGTTTTGGCACAAGGCGGTGGGAAGAGCCTCCCCCTCACCTGCAGTTGCCCCTCAGGTGCCGACAGCGAGGAGGCCACCCACCAAGGGCTGCACTGGCATGCCCGCGCCGCCTGCTTCTGCTGCAGCCTCTGCCGAAAGCCGCTGCACGGGCAGCCCCTCACCTCCCGCCACGGCCGGCTCTTCTGCTCCGAGACCTGCAGCCTGGGATGGGACGCATCCTCCACCGCCTCCGACTCCTCCGACTCAGCTTTCGCCTCGGCCCCATCCCCTGACTCGACGCCCCTCTCCCGAGCTGGCCCTGCTGGCAAGACCGTGCCGGGGACGGGCAGCACCTCGGCAGCCGGGGGCTGCAGGCAGCGGGTGGAAGGAGCAAGTAGGGATCCTCCTGCTCCGCTTGCTACATGGCGGGAGGGGAACGGGAGCCAAACCAGGCTCTGCTCAGCCCCTGGGTGCTTTAAGGGGGGGTACATCGCACGGGTGCAGCCCAACCCAGGGCTGGAGCAGCGGTGACGAGCCCCCAGCCCACATCCCGCAGGAGGGCGAGCGCTGGCAGCGGGGGGTTGGTACGACCCTCCATTGCATCCTGAGGCAGCCCACGCTGCACGAGGGGCTGTGGCAAGGCAGGCTCAGCCTTCCCCTTCCTCACCCGTCTTTGCTTCCCTTCTTCCAGAGGCGTTTCTGGATCAGGCCTCCGTGCATCCAGCGTTCAGGAGCCTGGAGGACCACGGAGCAGCTGCTAAGGAGCGGAGCAGGGATGCTGTGCACACAGGGATGCTGGGACCACCAGCCGGACACCCCTCCAGCCCCCAGCCCAGTGCAGAGGGTCCCAATGAGCCTGGAGCCCCCAGCCACCCGGTTTTGGGGGACCCTGACCCCCGAAGACCCACAGGCAATAGAAACCCACCCTTCCAAGCGGGCACATCCCCTGCCCAACACAGTGCACAGCTGGAGGACATTGACCTGCAGGACATCACGGAGGAGGACGACTCCTGGTGTCCCACCTGCTCTTCATCTTCGGACTCGGAGGAAGAGGGTTTCTTCTTTGGGAAGCCCATCCCCAAGCCCGGGATGAGTTCCCTGGGCAGGGAGCCCCTGGGGAGGGCTGGGGGCAGGACGGCGAAGCCGCGGGGCAGCAGCAAGCACTGCAGCGTGTCCTAGCAGCGGGAACTGGGGGGTCCTCGACTGGCACTGCCGTCCTGCCAGCCCCTGCCATAGTCTCAACACGTTCCAAGTGCGTTTTGGATGCAGCCCAAGGCTGCTGGGGAGAAGCTGCTGGGATCCTTCGCCCCCGGCAGCTGCTGGGAAAGCACAGCCTGCCATTCCTGCTGGCCTCTCCCGCAATTAGGAACAGGTAAAGCAGGTAGGGAGCAGAGAGCCGGCAGCCCGCACCAGGGCTCCCATCTCTCCGACACGGCGGCAGCCCCGGAGAGCACCGGGGAGTGCGGCTGGGTGCTTAAGACAAGGGCAGCTGCCTGCATCACCCTGCTGCTGGGGACCCATGGGGACAGGAGGGGTGCTGGCCACCAGGGTCGGATCCTTCCCTGGGACACATCCTTGAAGGATGAGCACGGCTGGCAATACTCTCTATCCCTGGTGGCACCCTGTCCCCCTGCTTCCATGGGGAGGGGACCAGGGGGGCAGCTCTGCTGCTGACGATGCTCCAATAAAGTTTGGCTGAAATCTGAAGACAGGAGAGCCACCACACATCTGCCCCATTCCTCCCCACCCCAGGGTCACTGCAACACTGTGGCCATGCCACCAGAGGAGCATGATCCTCCGGGGCGGCTGCTGCCCTCTGCCACAGCCGGGGGTCCCCCCACGGTGGGTTCACTGCGGGACCCCTCCCTCACCAGCCCCAGGAGAGCGGGACCAGAACAACAGCAGAGTAAGGGCTGCAAAGACCACAGATGATTTATTTTTAGATTTTTAAACCAAGAAAAACCCCTGGGGTTTGGGGGCACATCCCTGTGAACCAGGAAAGGAGCGAGGAGCCGGGGCAGAAGGGAGCTCCCTGCAGCAGCTCTCCCTTCCACCACCACCCAGTATAACCAGCTCCCCCTTCTGCTGCACATACAGGTCTGGGCACGGCTAAAAGTAAGCATCCCCCTCCTCTTCCATCTCCAACAGAGATGGTGGGACTATGCCAGCATGTCCATACCACCTTGATCCAAGGGCTCAGCATCATCACCAGCACCCTGATGGACTGACATAGCTCCCCCCGTCACCCCCCCACACCCTAGCTGGCGAGAGGGGGTGTCTGGCTGCTCACCCCGGGAACCCCTCAGCGGCTGAGGGTGGCCGAGTCGTAGCTGTTGATGAAGTCCTCCAGCTCCCGGAGGTGATGGATCCGGCCCTGGCGGAGGTTGGCCCTCAGCGCCAGCCCCAGTGCCGGCTCCATGGAGGGCTCCTTCTGCAGCAGCATCGTGGCCACCACCGCGATGGTCAGGCTGAACTGCTGGTATGACTGCAGGGCAGCAGCGCTGGGTCAGCGTGGGGCACCCCAAAACCTCCCCACCAGCTGTGTGCAGCCCTCCAGGGGTATTTTTTTCCCTGGGGCTAGTCCATGAACCCCCCAACAGCCTCTGTGCCCCCACAGAACCCTTCTCCCCCACAAACACCTTCCTCTGCAACCACCAGCACCAGGAGGGGTTTCTCCCCAGTGACCCCAAAAATGCCAAATTCACATCCCCCATCACCTGGCATCACTCCTGCCCCATGGTTCAAAGGGTCCTGGGGCGAGCCCCCCCCCCACCCTGTGGCTGGTCCCAGACCCCCGTGCACCTCAGCTGGGGTTCACCAGGACTTACCAGCTCGATCTCCTCCTTCCTAGCAAGGACAGCAGCGGAGCGGAGGTCTGCGCTGGCCCGGGACGATGTCAGGAGCGCGGAGCAGAGCTGGCACCGGCCGCCCGCGGCCTGGGCAGTGGAAAAAGTGAGGAGGGGTCAGATGCTTCGAAGGGGAGATGGACTGGGCAAGGCTGGGGCCAAACTGGGGCTGCTGGCACCGACTGCCAGCCAGGAACTGGCCGCCCTGCAGGGGGACCTGCTGGGACCTTGGCTCCCTGGGGTGCTGGTTTGTGCCCCCCTCCTCGGGTGCGGGAGTTGCCCCTCGCCCCCGCTTCCATTCCAGCCCCGGCAGCATCGCCGCCGAAAGCCCCACTAGCAGATTTCCCCATTAGGCTCTAATTAAGCCACTCTGCAATGCTCTCGTTTGCTTCGTTAAAGCTCGAGTCCCGGGGTTGTTCACGCTCCAGCACGCTCTCAAGCCTCTAGTTATTTTTTTGGCCTTCTTCCCAGCTGTCTCCCGTTTATCGGCATCTCCGGCGCAGCCGGCACCAGGGCTGACACGGGCTCTGCCTCCAGACAAAGCAGCGCTTTAACCCCAGCCCATAATCCTGCAAACGGGGAGGCCAGAGGGATCCCACTCCGCTGCTCCGGGGCTATGGCATATCCCCCAGCACCCCAGGGATGCCTTGGGGTGAGTGCGGGGGAGCGGCTGACTCCATACCGGCTCTGTCTTGCCAGACTCAGGAGGATGCTGGGTCCTCGGTGAGGTCTCTGGCGTGGGACAGATATCAGAGCAAGCCTGGCTGGGCTGTGTGTCGGGCTCTGCAGTAGCTCCTGATGGGACCTGCGAGTTTTCGGATGGCTGATGGCCACCAAGAAGCTGTGGGAGAGAAAGCGGCTGGGGAAGGAAGGCAGCGGCCATGCAGGAGCGGGGGGAGCCAGCGCTGCCAGCACACCCCTGCCTGCAGCAGCGGCCTGGGTGGGCTCTGCCCCGGAGGGGGACACGCCACGGAGCTGCCCACCACATGCTGAGACCCACCCCATCACGGGCAGCTTCTGCCTCGGCTTCTCCGGCTCCACTCGGCAGATGCTGCTGTCCCTGGGAACGCGGGCAGAGCTCAGCACCATCCTCTCCGGCGGAGCTGGCTGCCACACGGACCCTCTCAGCAGGCTCCGGAGGGGCTGTTGGACCGTGGGGATGTGACCCGGCATCTGCACCAGCTTTAGGGACACTTTGGCTGCACGGCTCTACCTGTGCAAAGCATTACAGATGCATTGCAGAGCCCATGGTGAGGGCTGGCAATGCCACCCAGGCAGGGGAAAAGAGGTTTGCAATGGGGACTGCAAGCTCCCACCTCCCCTGGGGCACTGGTTTTAGGTGGGAAGAGGACATGCTTTAGCTCATACCTCAAGGTGCTCCCCGGTCCCAGCAGAGCTCTGCTCCGGCGGTGCTGGCTCTGCTTCTGAAGCAGAAGGGCCCTCGCCGTCGCTGCCTGCAGGTTCCTGCCTGGCCCCTGGCTCGACCTGGGGACATGCAATGGCGTGAGGCTGGGACACATCTGGCCCGGGGAGAAGAGCTGGGGAACAGGATGGATAGGGAAAACCCAAAGGAAACCACGAGGCTTTGCAGCCCCAGAGAAGAGTCAGAAAAACGTCCATGCCTGGCAAAGAGACAGCGAGGCGAAGAGCAAAAGGGCTGGATGAGAGACAGAAGGAAGAGGTTACGCTGACCGAAGAGACCCCCGAGCCAGGTGCCTCCAGGGGTGCAAGCACCCTGCCTGCCCCCAGGAGAGGGGTGCTCTCCTACCGGCGTCGCTCCTGATGCCTGTTCTGGCTCTGCAGCCTCTGTTGCAGCCTGGGGATCAGTGGCTGGGCTCCTCCGAGGGGTGCTGGCTGGGCTGGGGGGCTCCGGGACCTTCTTGCTCACCGCCGGCGGGTGCTGGGGGAAACCATGATGGTTAGGGGCATGGGGGCATCGTGTGGGGCTCAGACCGTGCAAACTCGTGTCACTGCTGGGCGCTGGGATGGGGGGGATAAAACCCCACAACCTGATCCGTCTGCTTCCTGCTCTGCGCACCATCTTTGAAGGAAGGAAGTGGCTGGGAAGGATCAGGGTGCTGCGGCTCTTCTTTGATCTTTGGCCAGCAGAGGGAAGGGGAGGACCTGGAGGATGGCGGATGCCCTGCGGAGCAAGAAACACAACCGGAACAACTCCTCGCTCTGCCTGAGATGCTGGCGAGCAAAATGTGGGGCCCCTCAGTACAGGGTGGGCACAAACCTCTGATGGGCCAGGGACATGGGACACGCTGGACCAAGGTTAACTCTCGGTGGCTGCGGCGAAGGCGTCGGCAGCGCTTCCCACCCAGGCCACGATAGTCCCAGGACGGGCAGCCATCCTGGAAGCCACCTTGCTCCCTGCAGGAGCAAAGGGAGCCCCAGGGTGGGGGATTTAGGCTGGAAGGGGCCTCCAGTGCAACCCCCCCTACCCTGAGTAAGGCCAGCTTCAACGCTGCATCACCTCTTGGCTGTGCACCGGAGCAGAGCCTGGCCCCCACACCCCTGCTCGCCACCCCACGGCTGCACGGTCCCCCCACACCCCTCACCCTTGGCACAGGCACCCACCCTGGCAGGCTGGCAGGGGGCCGGGGAAGGTGCCGATCCTCGTCAGGGAATTCAGGCCAGGCAAAGCAGCTGGGGACGGGCAGCAGCTCCTGTGGGGAAGTGGCTGGGTTTAAACATGGAGCAGGACAGGGGATGCTGCGACTGCAGAGCAGAGAAGCGGGGCTGCCGCTGCTCCCAGCACCATGCAGGGAAACCTGTCCCCATGCACTGTCCTTGTCACCAGGGCAGTGATCGGCCCCTGCCCCATTTCACCCACTCCCTGCCCGCGGTGGCTGCCACCCCCCTGGCCCTCCACCCCCTCACCTGGTGCCAGCCCTCTCCAGAGAAGCCCTCGCGTCCTCTCTCTCCTCTGTCTTGCCAGTGGGGTGGCGGGGGACCGTCATGGGGTGCCCACCTCCCGTCCTTCTCGTTCCAAGGAAAGTCGGCAGAGCCAGGGAGGGGTCTGGGGTCCTGGGGACGGGGCTGCAATGGCAAATCACCGCCGGTGAGGATGGTGGCGCGCTGGGGGTAGCCACATAGCTGCCACCCCCT
>JADKXX010011318.1:0-26510 GCA_017310255.1 Butorides virescens | reverse complement strand
GGGGACGGGGCTGCAATGGCAAATCACCGCCAGTGAGGATGGTGGCGTGCTGGGGGTAGCCACATAGCTGCCACCCCCTCCGCCCACCTCTCCCTCACCGGGTGCCAGCCCTCTCTGGAGCAATCCTCAGGTCCTCGGCCATCTTCTCCATTGTCCCAGGGGGGCGGCGGGGGACAGTCGTGGGGTGCCCATCTCCTGTCCTCCTCCTTCCAAGGGAATTCGGCAGAGCCAGGGAAGGGTCTGGGGTCCTGGGGACAGGGCTGCAACAGTAAATCACCACCAGTGAGGACAGCAGCTCACTGGGGTGTTTCGGTTTTGCTGTGGTTCCCCCTCCGTGCCACAGCCCTCAGCTCTTTCTGCTTCTCCTGCTCCCAGAGGAGCCCCCAGTTTTGGCCACCCCAGATTTGTAGGTGAACCCCAACAGCTCAGTCTCCCCTCACTGCACGGCTGCTCGCCCCAGCCCCTGCCCCCTTACCGGACGCCATCCGCCCCTGCCTCTCCTGTGCTGGTGCTCCCAGGGCAGCTCATCCCAGACAACCTGGGGGACATGAGCATGGCGTGGCAGTGGTCCAGCCTGCAACAAACGGGGCTGCAGAAAGAGCACAGGGAGATGAAAGCAGGATGAGACCTTCACCCTCGTCCTAGTACTGCTGGGTGCTGAGCTGGGACAGGGAGCCAGAAGCCTGTCTGCCCTCCTCTCCCAGCCAAGGTCCCAGACGATTCCCAATTCTTTCCCGTACCGCAGTGATGCTCTCCTGGCTCCTCGGCATCCCGAGCGACGGAGCAGCAGGCACCCATCCTCGCCCCGCAAAGCTCCCCCACTCCCAACCACACTGGCAGCTCCAGCTGCGTGGCAGAGGGAGGGTTGCAAAACCACCTACCTCCCTGCGGAAGCCTGGGAAGCCCCTCCTGCAGCCCCAGGGTGAGAACATCTCGTCAAAAGTTTGTCCTGGCCTCGGTCCCAATGAGGAGAAGGCCCCCAGGAGGTCAGCACCCAGCTGCAAAGGGAGAGGCGAGGGTGAGCACGTCCCACAGGACGTCACTGCCGTCTTGGCCATGGCTGCCGGCCAGATGCCACCTGCAGCGCTCCCGGCTCTGCTGAACCCCGAGCACTGGGTCACCTCCAGAGCCACATGGCATCGCCGCCAGGGAGGACCTGCAGGAGATGGGTGAGCTGGGGGCCACACAGACCCCACTCCCCACCCCAGGATGGGACACGGCCCCTGGCAGTGCTGGGGCTGCTCCCTTGGGACCAGGTACCCCCGCACCCTGCCCGAAGCTGCTCCCCCTTGCCTGCCCGAGCCTCCGCTTGCTCGCAGCCACGTTTCAATCACCCCGTGCAAACCGCACAGGTCACAGCACCCAGCAGCACCACCCCGCTATTGTCCTGTGGGATCCCAGCCGAGCTGCTCTCCATCCCCGGTTCCGGAGCAGGGACAAGCTGCCCACGGGGTGCCCCTGGCCAGCCTGGCACTGCAGCGGGGTGCACACCCCACTCCAGGCTGTGTCCCTGCCCCTTGCTGCTCCCACAGGCAGCCTGGCATGGTTTGGGCTCTCAGCAGGGGCGAGGGGGGGCTCAAACCCTGCAGATGCAAAGGGGCACTCCCCAGGGGACAGTCTTTGCGGCTTCCCCACCGCTGGGCCACAGCAACTGTGTGGGTTGGAGATAGGGGCTTATCGCAAGGGATGCAGTCCCAGCGAGCAGGGGATGCTCTGACCCGAAACCAGCCGATCCCAGCCCGGCAGGGGCACTGGGCTCCCAGAGCCACCAGTTAACACTCAAAGCCTCGCCCCAGGCTGGCAGGAGTTAATGGCAGCACTGGCACCACTCCTTGGCTCAGAGGTCAGCAGGGACCACTCTAGGGCAGTAGGGAGAGTAAAAGAAAGAAAATAACACTTTTGTCCCCAAACTGAGGTTTTACCTGGCAGATCAGTCCCGAGTGGCCCTGGAAAGCAGCTCGCCTGCCCGGAGAGATGAAGCACCCACCGATGAGTGTGGGACAGAGACCCCTGCACCCCAGCTCAGCTCCCCCTACCCCCAGCATTTGCTGAATGCAAACCAATAGCAATCGGTTGCTGATAAGATCCAGGTGCTAATTCCCCCCTCAGGGAGCTGCCTTGGAGCCCTCCTGAGCACTCCATTTCCCTTCCTTGAAAGCCAAGCTGCATTACCCTCCAGGGGCTTTTATTCCTGTTTGCAGACCATTTCCTTACACCGATTTCAGCTGCTGAGAATAAACACTGGCTAACAGGGGAAGCACAGACAGGCCGACAGACCCCCCTCATTTCCAGAGGGGTGCACAGACCCCAGGCAGCACCTCTTCTCAAACCAGCCTCTGATAACCAGGGACAGCCAGATTCCTCTGGTTACCAAAGATCCCTCAGCAAACCTGGTTTAAAGCAGAGTTTGATGCAAGACCTGCAGACTCTGCACCGCATCAGCCTCTGGGTGCAGCCCCTGTTCCTGCTCCTTCCCACCGTGCATTCCTCCGACCCAGCACCCCAGGGCACAGAGCATCCGTGCAAGGGGGGACCCTGCATCCCCAGGGCACAGAGCATCCGAGAAAGGGGGGACCCTGCATCCCCAGGGCACAGAGCATCCGTGCAAGGGGGGACCCTGCATCCCCAGGGCACAGAGCATCCGAGCAAGGGGGAACCCTGCATCCCCAGGGCAGTGCCTGCATGCCCAGCGCCTGCCTCCATCCAGCTCCAGCATCACCTGGCTTAGCCACATGGTCCCCAGGATGCTCCCAAGCCTTGTGCCGGGTGATCTGGGGGAGCAGGGCCCCCCCGAAGCTGCGGCACAGCCTGCAGGGAGGAGAAGGAGAAGGGGAATGGGGAGACAAGGGTCCAGAGAGCGCAGTGGCCCTGGCAGGACAGGGCCCAGCAAGAAGGGACGCTGCCATCGCACCAACCTTTGCCGCCGGGTTTGCCGAGAGCTGCTCGGGGCTGCCGTGCCGCTGAAGCCACCTGCGTCTGTTCACCCTCTAGCACCAGAGCTGGGTTTGAGCCCTGCACGCAGCATCGCCACCCCGCAGCAGCCCCAGGGACAGAGCCCGCTGCGGCTCAGAGGGTTTCCCAAGCCTGCTGTCGGTCCGACACATCCCCTCCTGGGATGGCCAGGCACTGGGCACCACTGCCTGCACCTACAGCGTCTCCTCCTCCCTATTTCCATGCATTCCCCCAGGGAATGGCACTCCCAGGAGTTCGTTAGCACCAGCCAGATGTGTCAGTACAAGGTACAGACATCTCGCCCAGCCCCGCAATGAGACGCATCACCTTCCCAACGCTTAAGGAACATCTGCATCGTGTCAGGGTCTGACAGCAGTGGGAGGTTTTGCTGAGGGCTGGGAACACTTTGATAACAAGCTGGTCCGAACTGGTCTGCCCAGCAATGCAAACTCCTTCATCAACACAGAGCATGAAGACAAGTTTGCGACCTTGCAGGAACGCAGGGGGAGATAAGGGAGAACAGGGAGGCTCAGGCTGAGCCTGCTGATGCCAAACCTTAGCAAAGGAGGAGATAAAAGGGAAAGCCCAAAGTCTGAGGTGGAGTAAAATCCTTCAAGGACAGCAAACGAGTGGTGCTGTTCACAGGGACAGGGCAGCCCATGGCCCATCAGAGCTGGCTGCTTCTCAACCCTGCTCCCACCGGGCAGATAACACACAGCTTTCCAGCTGGTTGGTTAATTACAGTCTCTAATAGCTATAAATCAATTAACTAATGGGGTGGATCAATTAGCTCTTTAGGAAAGGAATACAGCAGCAGGGACAAATGTGGCTGCAGCCTAGATGGCCAGTGTCACAGTACGTCCCCCTCGAGAGCAGAGTAGCTCTGTGGCCAGTGCATGTCTTCTTACTGGCCTGGCCTGGCTTGGTGACCTGGGTGTCCCCAAAGAGGAGGATAACCAGCTCTCAGGGAGCAGAGAAATAGGAGTAAGAGGAAAGCTATGCTAATTGCTAGGAAACTCTGTGTAATAAGCTATGCTGTCTGCTAAAATCTTTATATAAAGCTCTAATTACCACTACAACCCTGTGGCCAGTTCTCATCCCACAAAGGATCCTTAAAAGAACCTGCCCATCCCCACAGCATTGGGTGACGCACAGCGCACCCCACAAGGTGCAAACCGCATCGGGTTTGGGGCTCTGCGGCGGCCGCCTCTGCTCGGGCCAGGTTACTTCTGCAGGTCTCAGTCCCACAACCCACTCTGCCCAGGCACAAGAGCTTGGGCACAGGAGGAGGCGTGGGGCTGAGGCCCCATCTCGGTGCACCAATCTATTTCCAGCTCGCCCAGCGAACGCCCTGTCCCATGGGTAACCAGCCGTCACGGTGACCCTGGCTGCTCCGTCCGGGATTGTTTGATGTGGAACCACGTGGGCACGGTAATATATAATCTGCTGTCAAAGAGTGTGGAAATGGAGGCAGGGACGGCCGCAATTACAGTGCGGTTAGTGCCAGGGCACTGAGAAAAGGTGATGGATGCCCAGGTAAGCGCCAGCGCAGGGCGCCCTGGCAGCACGTACGTGTGCAAGGCTTAATGGTGCTAATGAAGGCGCTAATTTTGCTGTCAGGCAGTCCCCTCCTGGTGGAAACAGGCACCTCTCGGGGAAGGCGGTGATGCCTGAGGTGGCAGAGGGATTTTTTTTTCCCCAAAAAAAGCCTCAAAGGCTGAGAGGAGGGTTGCTGGTAGTGGGCTAGGGAAAGGCCATGACCTGCTGGGGGCTCACGGGGCAGGGGAGAGTGATTTGAGAACTGCAAACTGGAGTGAAAAAGCAGGAGGGAGTCGAAGGGAAAGGGAGGATTTGGGAACAAGAGACAGAATAAAGGTTCAGGCACAGGCAGGGAGGGAACAGAAGAAACAGGAGAGACGTTTTCCAAATGCCACCGCTGGAACACCGTCCTGCCCACAGGTACCGCTGGTGCTTACTGCTGAGCGCCGTCCTTTTGGGGTGCAACGGGGCAGGTTACAACGGGCCTGGCTCCGGGATCCAGCACCTGCACCTGGAAAATTCAGTCAGCCAGGAGAGAGGTACCGGGGCCAGGGCCCACGCAGCGCTTCAGGCACTCATTCCCTCAGCCTCCCACGCGGTTTTTCCCCGTATCTTCTCTTCCACACCCCCACACCCCCGCCCCTCACCCCCCCCCCCCCCCCCCCCCCCCCCCCCCCCCCCCCCGGCCAACCCCGCCCCCCGGGACCCCGAGCCCCCCGGGGAAGCAAAAGCCGCTGCAGGAGGGCGCTGCACGCGCGCGCGCGCCGGAAGTGACGGCATCGCGCGGCGCCGGAGCGAGGCGAGGTGAGGTGAGGCAGGCGAGGCCATGGCGGCGGCCGCGGCGGCGGTGGCGGCGGGCGGGCCGGGGTCCGCACCGCAGGGGCTGCGCGGGTGGCTGCGGAGCGCTTACCGCTTCGCCACCGACCGGAACGACTTCCGCAGGTGGGAGCCGCGGGGATGGAGGGCGGGGGACCGGGGTTAAGCGGGAGCCGGCCCTACCGGTTTCTCTTTTTCAGGAACCTGCTGGTGAACCTGGGGCTTTTCGCCGCTGGAGTCTGGGTCGCCCGGAACCTGACGGACATCGACCTGATGGCCCCGCAGCCCGGCCCCTAGCGGCGGTGAGTCATAGAATCATATCACAGAATGTTTTGGGTTGAAGGGGACCCCTAGAGGTCACCCAGCCCAACCCCCCTGCAGGAGCAGGGACACCTTGAACCACATCAGGTTGCTCACAGCCCCGTCCAACCTGGCCTGGAATGTTCCCAGGGATGGGGCCTCCACCCCCTCTCTGGGCAACCCCTGCCAGGGTTTCACCACCCTCATTGGAAAGAATTTCTTCCTTATATCTAGTCTAAACCTAGTCTGGTTTAGTTTAAAACCATCACCCCTTGTTCTGTCACAAGGAGTCCTCGGGGGGTGGCCCGGGAGGCCGCAGGGACGGGCGGCCCCCGGCCAAGCTGCTCTGCGGAACCTGTCCCCAGACACGGGTGCCTGTGGGCACGTACCCTCCTGCTGGCAGAACCCCCCCAAAAGCATCTCGGCCCCCGGCCTGCCCCAGCACAGGGCTGTCACCAGGCGAGGTGATCGAATACAGGATAATGAGGTGCGAGAGGGACCAAGCCCCACGAGGGTGAAGGCCTGAGGCGCTCGGTGCCTACGGAGAGCCACAAAGCTGCCTCACATTGCCCTGCGCCGGTAGCCTGGCCTGGAACCAACCTCATGTAACTCTGCTTAACTGCTGACCTAGGAAAGAGACGGAGCTGGAAGGGAGAAGAGCTCGGCCCCCCGCACAGCAGGACCAGAAGAGAGGTGTTCAGCCATTGCAAATCCCGACACGTTCCCAGGACTATGTCCTGTTCTCCTCGGCTCCTGTTCTCAGTGGAGCTGCTGCTCGCACTTCAAAGCCATCACGCTTGAAGCGGTGACAAAGGGGGGGGAGAAGCTTTTCAGTGCGAGAGGGAGAATTTATTTTCCATTCCTTCTACAAGGCACAGTGAGAATAGTTTTCTCAAGGATGTGGAGCCATTGCACATGGAATTTTCTTCTGTACCCCCCTCTAGATGTTTATTAAAGTATGCAAGAATAATGACATAGCCCACTGGAATTTCTTCTTTTTTTTTTTTAATAAGAAACTTCAGCTTACAAAAACAAGGTGTAAAAAGAGTAAAGATTTACAAAAAAATCATAAAAACATGATTTATATTTCACACCCGAAAGATAAAGGAACAAGTCCAGTCCTGGGTTGTAAGCAGGACCCATCCGCTACTTATTCAAAGGAAAAACAAAACGGTGACAAGCCCTAGGTAAACTCTAACGACCAGGTTTCCTGGGTAATGTCCGGATGAGATAAAGCTGGGACATTCACTGTAAAGGAACGATGCCTGTGTGTGGGAAGAAGCAGCCATTTGGTGTTGCATAGCATTTTAGTGCCCTGGACTGAGACTACAGCCTGCCATTACCAACTTTAAAGCCCAGCTTGTGGGTGGTGAGGCTGTTGGGGGGACGGTGAAAGCACCACGTGAGGCTGATGGGGGAGCTGCGGTTGTGATCTACTGTGACAGGTTACACCACAGCTCCCCGAAGATGCCGTTCGTAGAGCGGAATAACTTCCCAGCCCTGAGCATTATGGCAGTAAGACTGCAACGTGGCTTCAGATTCTTTGGACGGTTATACACGGGTTTTTAATTTTAAGACATTCTTCTGAAGTAGCGCTGCCTCCAGGTTTTGTGACCGAGAACTGCCCCCTTACCTGCCCCAGAGGGAAACTCATTTCACTACTGATAACAAATGCTTAAAAATGCTGTTTTCAAAGCTGGTATTTTAACATCCTGTAAAGAAATGAAGTTCTTTTGAAGTACGGATAATCCAAGTTACGCAGAAGCAGTTTCTGCAGGAAAAGGGGATTAATTAAAACATTTAAGTCATTTTATAGTTAATCTTAGTTTTGATTTAGAACACACTAATCTCCTCCCGAGGCCTGGGTTCAGGCAGGGGGCAGTTCATGCGGTTAAGTACATAAGGCTGCCATAGGTGACTTAGTGGATGTTGTCTTAACAAACCTTGACTAAAATAAAAGCTGCTGAACCCGCGATTAGGAGCCGTGCTTCTAGTGCGCTTGCACCGAGCTGCGAGACAGCTGGACACATTGCCAGAAACATTCAGTAATTAATTGGATTCTCTTGTTGCTCGCTGCTGCCTGGGAGCGTCCTTGAAGCAAAGGCAGCCTCGTTCATGAGCACAGCATGGCACACATCAGCTTAAGTCATTAGTGACGTAAATACTAGAAACTTGAAGCAGAAACTGGAGGCCGTTCTGACTTCAAGCCCCTACGGAAGTCACTGGAACAAATAGGAAACCCACCCACGCTCCAGCCTGGCTCCTCAGCCAAGGAAGCGGCGCAGCATTTCACTCGGGCTGCCGGGGGGGGTTCACGTTGAGGGAAAACTCCTCGTCTTCTATCCAGCCTCTGCCAACAGCACCCTTCCAGCAACCTTAACTTAGAGCGGGATTAACTTTTCAAAGTGCTGAAGATTAGCTTTAATTCTGCCCTTACTCAAGAGTGAAGCTTGCAGGGCATTAGCAGAAGCAGGGTCTCCCTGGCAGTGCCCTGCCCAAGCCCATCGCACCTTAAGGGAGCTTGCCCGGGCAGCACTCCTCTCGGAGAAGCTGTTTGAAGTTTCTAAGCTGTGTTTTAAGTTTCTTTTATGGAAAGGCAGCCCTGTAAAAAAAAAAAAGTTTTACTGGCAACAAACTTACCCACTTGTTCCTTTCCTGTAAACTGCTCATTAAATGTACAGAAGGCTGTGGCTTAAAGAGTTTGTGACTGCTTAACCAAAGCTGAAGTTAAGCAGGGAAAAAAATAGGACCTAATTATCTTTTACGTGGGCTCTAGGTTGCCAGTTGTGAGTTACTGTAGTTTTACACATCTGATAAACTAGGCGAAAACCTGGGTTTTCACACGGCAATATGTGGTTCATCTTGTAGCAGTAGGAAATAGCCTTAAGGGCCAGGCCTAGTAACGTCATTTAATACATGTAAGGAGAGCGAAGGTGACGCTTGCTATGAAAACGCTGTTCCTAAATCAGAGGTGTGGAGTTACGAAGCCCAAAGACTGCGCTATAGCTGTGCAAAAGAGAAGGAGCCTCACAGGTGGTTATCCTGATTTCTCAGCTACCGATTCCGCTCAGCAGCGCACCACGAGCCTGCGGTGACGTTAACCATGTGCGTAGCTTCAGCCTGCCCGTGCTATCGTACGTTCTTTAACCTTGCCTAGCCACCAACGCGGCACGGGTTCGTACCAACAGTGTTGTAGCAGTACAAATTATCCCCACGGTACAGACGGGGTTATCTAAGGGAGTAAGGCTAGCCTAAGGACTTCACACTTAACCCTGCCCGCACTGAAGGGATGTGGTTGCTTCTCTTTAGCAGGAGCAACATTCAGAAGCCCCATGCTCACGTAAGGACATGCTCACACAGAAAGTGGCTGTAAAGCAGGAACAGAAACGAGAGGAGGCCTCTACTCCAGCTTCCACCAAGCCCTAGTTTGATGAGTCAGGGTGCAGCGCTTCAGCATGGGGGAAAAAAAAAATTCACCACCTGCCACCTCTATAACTACGTTATCAAGACCAAAAATTACAAATCAAATTAGGCAAAGTAATCATCTTCCTTCTTGCTTCCAGTTATGCAAAGCACTAACAGTGATGTTGTGGGCTTTAAGTGGGTAGCTCCTTTCTAAAACTTGAGAATTTGGAGTGCTGTTCCTTAGGAACGGTAACATCTAATAGAAAAGCACCATTTGTTTTGCCAGTATGAGGCTACCAATGAGAGAATGTTTTTTGCCACAGAACCAGTAGGAGCTTGCTGCTAACGAGGCTGCGTTTGGATTGCGCTAATGTCCCTGCCTGCAAAACACGCGACCCTCTAACACACGGGGTGCCCTCATCAGATGCTTCCTGTCTCTTCATGACAGCTTATTGCTGTGGTCGGCTTGGCTTTCTTTTTCTTGGTCGTTTCACTCATCCCAACTTCTTCCCTACCCCCTCCAGCCTGCACAAAATCAGTAGTATGGCAGTTCAAGAAGAACCCTAAGAGTACAGCACTTTGCTGTAACTGCGATGCATTCTGCATCGTGCACAAGCTTCAGCACAATAAATAGTTAACAGTGGTTAAAGTCAGTCTTGGGCCCATTGGGCTGGTCTTATTCCCCCCCGCCCCCTTTTGGAAATGTCCATTGCAGAGCTCATTTTTAAGACGTAAGAGCATACCTTTTGAAAGTACTTTGGCCCACCATCCTTTAAACAAGTGGAACCCATACACAAAATAAAAATCAGTACAACAGAAGGAGCGGCCTAAAGGCACACCCCTAAAATCAACTAAGACAAATAATCACTAATCGGTACAGGTAATGAACGTATGCAGCTTTTGATCATTTAAATGTGTGGGTTTACAAATTTAGAAGCTTGCTGCAATGCTTCACATTCCCATCTGCAATAAACAGGTATCAGTATTAATGTAATAAGACACCAAAAATCCACTGAATTGAGGATTTGTATTCCCACAGGCAATAAATTCTCCACCTAAGTCTGTCCTATCTGATCCCAAACCTGCTGAAAGGATTAGATGCGCACAAAAAGGCAGTGTTCAGAGCTGGTGCTTGGATTTTATGATTTACTTTGAAGAAGGGGCACTTGACCACCTTACACAACTGTATCTATTGCATATTAAATTTACACAGGCATTACCACGGCGCGCTTTTGCTTACACATGGAAGGATTTGCCAGGCTGCTAAGGGGAAACCTGTGCAAACACTGCCATGGCAATGGGAACCGTAGTTTGTTTTTTTTTTTAATTTCTAAACCAGCAATTATCATTACATTTGTAACCGACGGTGCTCCCCAAAGCCACAGCTGCTTCTACCAAAACCTCCACTGAAGTTTTTAATCCTTGCTCTATGCTACGTGCTCTGAGAGATGTCGATATACTGACCCGACTGGAGGGGCCTGGACGACGTAAGAAAATTTAAGAAGCCAAATCTAATCCACCTTTGAACAAGCTGTTATTGGAATTATTACAAATACAGAGATTTCAAACACGTAACACTAAAACACTAGCTTCTGAGCTCGCTGGCAAACTTCATTCGCATACAGATATGAAATGGAAAGATGTCAGTGGTACCGAGTACCTGTAAAAACACACAAATCTGCCTGCTGCATCAGCCAGGAGGCGGGAATTCACAGCTTATTTCCCCAATGTTTCTGCCCCATGCAAAATATTATTGGATACAAGGCACCAAATCTAAGGAATCATACAAAATTAGTTCACAAAACTGTGAAAGGTAAAAACTAATTTCCCCGTCTCCCGCTTACGTAGTTCTCATCCTGCAACACCACTGACTTCCACTGGAGCTCATCCCGGGGTAATCTGGCAACAGTTAGAAGTTTCATTAGTCTCTCTCATTGGGATGCAATTAAGCGTATTCAGGCCTGGGGACGTTACAATCAATAAAAGTTTCTAAATTACCACCAAGACAATATTTATGCTAGAAGCCTTGCCTTCTACAAGCAAAACCCCCTTCTGATAGTGAGTCCATAGGACACATGTAATGCTTTTACCATTTCCAGCTTTATTCTTACGCTCAAAAAACCATCTGGAATTCCCTAAGTAAGCGGGGGTGGCATTGTCACCCAGAAAAGTTTGACGTCAAGCATTTAATATGCATTATTCCGTTTGCTGCCTCACATTAACAACTACAAAGGCAGACCAGAGAATTGTTCTGGTCAGACCTAACGGGGAAAAAAATTGTTTTTTCAGTGCTTTGCAGAGGAACTGTTTTTGCAGTATGCATAGTTTAACTTGGGAACACAGCCAGTAAAGGGATAGCATGAAGGCAAATTTATGTAACTAACCTGCTAGTGGAATAAAGTTAGCTAAAATAAAGTGTTTTCCAACAACTACAGCAGATGCTGTATCATGCCTGGCCATGAATACATTAAGATTCTTCATTCTTAAAAACATAAAA
Source organism: Butorides virescens (assembly GCA_017310255.1). Lineage (NCBI taxonomy): Eukaryota > Metazoa > Chordata > Aves > Pelecaniformes > Ardeidae > Butorides > Butorides virescens. Next base: position 15,001 of record JADKXX010011318.1, on the reverse strand, counting down.
TTAAGGAATGCCAATTTACTTACAAGTTGACTGGATAAGGACATGCTGGACAGTTCTGTCCCAAAGGCTGCCTACTCACGAGGCCGACAGCCTGCCAGCGTACAGTGGCTTCCTACGCCTTTAGGCAATAACCTGCAAGGTGCCAAGAACCTCACACTTGCTCTGAGCATCTCTCAAGGCAACTGACTCCTTGCTACAAGACTGGAACCCCAGTACAGGAATCCCAGCACATAGAGAAACCAATTCTGCTCCCAGTTGTACCTAAATAGAGGTTTTTATGTCGCAGACACTTAGCTTGCAACTCACAACAGTGACCACTGAACTCCACGCGTGAGTTAAGTCACATCATCTGCCTGGGTATTTGCAAAAGCAGAGCCTAAACCTGGAATTATTCTAAATACGCATCAGTGTATTAGCAGGATTTGAAGCCATACCATTAAAGGAGGGACAAAGTTTGCTTTACAGGTTACCCTTTGTCAGGCTTCACTGAAATTGCAAGTCATATTTTCATCTTACTGATGTAGAGAGGTAATTTCCAGTCAGAGTTTCTGGCAAACAGGACACTATAAAACAGTGTCCACCATGGAGGGAGCACTGGGCTATGCTTATATAAAGAAGCCTGCAGTAGACAAATATAAACCAAACAGCATAAAAAATGCTATACGCTATCGCTTCCAAATAAAAGCTAAATATTACAGAAACCTCACAGTGTTGGAAAAAGCAAGTTTATTTACTTTGAAGTATAATTCATTCCTTCCCTATCAGGGCAATCATTTTTCTGCCTGCAGTATCTCCCACATCTCAGCACAACGAGGCTAATGTCACATGGAGAGGCCACCAATGTCAAAAGACGTCGCCAGCAAATGCTACAAAATCTGCTTGGGCAATCAGACGCAGCAACGGCTACCGGCACGCTCCCAGCTCCCCGCTCCCTTCTGCAACCTCCTCGACTCACGTGACAACTGTATTACTACCTGAATTCAAATATTAATGCGAAACACTCAGTCAAAAGATGAGCATTCATAGCGAAGAGTCTCGGCTCACTGCAGTAACAACTAATGCTGCATTCCAGTTTGCATTTCTGTCAAATTTTTATACAAACGGCCAGCACGGCGAGGGGGTTCAGCAAGAGAACGCACCACAGTAAACCATGACTGTCACTTAGAAGAATATAATCCTCTGAAAGGGTGGATAGGCCTGGAAGGACTGATGCATGGGAAAAATACCAGTTTTCCCTTCCACCTCTGATCAAAAAGGCAGTGTTAAGCACAATTTTTCCTTTCATTTTCCTTTTGAGACACAGAGTCTTCACAGAGCATGTTTTGCTCTAGAAAAGAACCCATCACATATCTGATAATCACAAGCACTTGATTTTGATTCATTTAGGAATGTCAACTTCTACCTGAGCTGAACCCAACTCAGCTTCCCCTGCAATCAGCAGTCACATTTACTTTTGTGCGATCTCAATTTGGCCTATTGCATTTTTATTAGTTTTATTTACTGGTAGCACAAAAAAATCCCCTGCCTAGTAAATACATCGATATACAGACATTCATAAGAAATCCTTCCAGACCCTGCTACATTTAGAGAACCAAAACTAAAACTTTTTAATCAGTTCCCATAGGACGGTTTCAAACTGTCTCATCTCGAAAAAAATAACGGCGTATGATCTCAAAATTATCCTTAATTGTCAAGAAGACAGTTTCTGTAGGCTCAAAAAGCAGCATGTTGCTCAGACATACAAGAAACAGGAAACTTTAAGGACAGAGGAAACCCGGTGTGACACTGCTCTGACAAAACAAAAGTTTCTTGTTTGTTGTGCTCATCTCTGCGTGGCTGAAGCGATTAACAGCAGCCAAAGTAAGAGAGACCAGTTTGCCCATAGGACAGGAGATTAAAAGTCACAGAAGTGACAGTGGAAAGAGAGGAATGGTATTTGGGAAACTTACCTCTTCACCCCCTCCAACAACAATGTAGGGTTGTCAGTGTGTGTCTGATGGGCAAATGCTGACAAGAATAAAAGAAGAGGAAGGAAGAGAAACACTTTCAGAACTTCTCTGCCTGAAAATGGAACCGATTTTTTCGAAGAACATCATACTTTAGATTACTGCTCCTTTACCCACTTAATAAAAACCCCAACAAACCACCAAGATTGAAAGACGTCACGTCTCTTCACAGCTATGTATTCAGGTTGGATTAAAAAATGAAACGTGAACAGCCAAACCCCAAATTATAAAAACACCTGAGGTGCAGCTGTAGGCTGAGAAGTGACTATAAGCAGTCAGCTAAGGCTCTATGTTTCTCACAGAATTCTAAAATCAAGATGATGACAGATGCAGACATTTTTAGAGCCTTTTCAACTCAACATGGAATTTGAGATTTAACCGCGTTCCTTCCCTTTATGTCCCAGCAGAAATAAAGATTTCACAGGCTAAATCCTGCACACTACATCTGTGCAACCTCACTGCCTCCAGTTAGTCTGGGCCTCGTGTGACAACCGTAATGAATGACTATTTCCATTACAGAAGCAGCAGCAGAAGCTAGCTCTTGTCTCTCACTGCTGTGGTATTACCACCACCCCATTCCCCTGAGGAAAACAAGCCACACTTGTAAAAAAGTGCTAGTTTGCCAGTGTAAGATGCCTCCACGCTCCACGCTTCTGCTGCCACAAGCTGTGCAAGCCAGGGCTCAGACTTCTTTATAAACCTGGTCAACAAAGTTATGCCAGCAGAAGCCTGTAGTACAGGGCTTTGTTTTTGCTGCCACTGTAAACAGAGGAGACACACAGGTACATTCCTGTTTTATTACAGGGGTTTGTTTGTTTTTAAACACACCTTCTCCAGAGCAGAACTGTTTTAAAATCACATTCCTGGTGAATTTAGCTGCCAATTCAGTTCAGCCCAGAGAATAAACCACCAAGCGTGCACACACCCCCAGTACCACTGAGAAACAGAGCTGTTGACAAAGCTTGCCAGCCATGGGTTTGCCCTCAACTGACGGCAAAGAAATTGGTATCGCAGAGATAGCTGAGGCCAGGGGGAATAGTTTCTCTGGTAAAAGAACATTAAACATTTCTCCAGCAAGAATGGCTCTGAGGGCAGTCAACTCCATCTATCCAACAACCGTTCAAATAAATACCTGGGTGACCGTGTGATTCAAACCCTGGAAATCTGAATGTCAGTTAAAGGGGAGGGTACTATACCTGTTCCTTCTGGAGTTTTATAAGCGTTACTAGGTACTGATGGTTTTTGAAGCCAGCTGAATGCTTCTATTTCCTGGTTGTGTTCATTTGTTACACGCCTTACGCAATTCCTTTTTGATATGAGATGAATGATATACAGCATCAAACGTTCTCGTTTCATTTTGTGAGCATAATTTAACAACAAGACGCTTTAGAAACAAGATTCTGACTACAATCTTACGTGTCAGAATTGCACAGCTCGATACGCTTCTCCAGACCCCGGGCGGAAAACATCATGACCTGATCCCCTTCCTGCAGCGAGCCTTTTTCCTACCGAGAGGAAAGATGTGAACGCCAATGGTTTTAAAAAAAACTGAGACTGTTGATTGAGTTACAGAGCTCCCCATCATGGGAATGTCAATCTTCTGTCCTTATCACTATTTTTGGACGGCACCTGAGCTTGGAGTTGTTTTTCTGAGATTCTTGCTTTGTCCTGCACTGTTCTTTGAGTGTAAAAAAGAATGTAGGCCTGGGTTTTGCACACCTCCTCCACGCTACATACATTCAGTTTGGAGTCATTGCAGTGGACCCAAAAACCTAGGAATCAAAGTGAGAAAGAGGACATTAGTAAGGGAGGTATAATTCCTTCTGAATGCATTTTGGAACTGTTCATAGGAAACATCCACAGAGAAAAAGGGCAATGTAGGAGAAAAGGCATCTCTGTCTTATTCTCTACAGATGCTTTGGAAAGGAGTTTCTGATCTGGAGAACATTTTGATTGTTTCTGAGCCGGTAACAGAGTTTAGAAATACAAAATCATAACCAATTGTGTATTATAGTCTGAAAACTCAATTAGGAAAATAAAAATTCCCTGGAGACAGGCAATTTGTACCTCTTTCTCCACAAGTCAGGAGGCTGAGTCAATGCTAATTCAGCTGCAGAAAGAGACTGCTGGAAATTCACAAAAACCCTGCGGATGTTATTCATGAATAGCTCCTGTCCAGTTTCAAAACACTTTCTGTTTATCTCATCATCCCAAGGATACTGAGAAGAGACACCCAGCTGGAGCAGCTCCACGGAGTTACATCGCGTGAGAAAATGAAGCATTCATGCTGTTAACAGCAAGCAATAAAAGGCATCCCGAAGGGCCGCAAAGCAAAGAGCAGCAATCTGTGGCTTTATGCAAAAAAAAATAAAAAAAAAAAAAAAAGGAAAACATGCTACTAGCAATACATTCTGGGAAACAAACTACTGAATGTCAGGAAACTTGATTCCAAACAACTTCGATCATAAAGCTTTACAACGCACTATGGCTATGGAAGAAAATGGGAGTTTCTTGAATTTGTTTCCCCCGTAATAAGGCACACGCACCTCCCTCTGTGTTGTAGCAATATGCTGTGTAGTGTCCTGAGCCAAACCCTTTCCCGTGATGCATCACCACAGCGGAGAGGTCATAGACAAAGGTCTCTTTGTCAAGAGAGGAGAGAGAGTCCCTGCAGCAGTAAGGTTCCATGTTTAATACCTGGTCAAAGAGGACATGGACCCCAATCTTCTCACGGTGATTACGTTCAGACCACCTGCAAACACAAGGGCACGAATCAAAGACTCGGGATCTGGCTTCTCGACAGCAGTACAGGGCTGTGGGAAGATGCACACGAAAGTAGCCACTGCTAAACAACTCCGACGAGCTTGCTGTGCCAGCGTCAAGTAGGCATCATATAATTTTTTCATTCTGTTTTCGCTCTAACATCTACGACAGTCATCTTTTGCATACAGCTGATTCTGTCATTGATGCCCATTTTTTATAGTTAGGATATTGTTGAGATTTGCAACAGCCGAACACAAAGAAAGCCAAACATCTATATTGTGACAGTCAAACAGCATTTAAAATACTCAGTTATATAAATATAAACCCCACACACCTCACTTGCCTGTGCTAAACATTTGAGAAACTTTTTGTAATATTTGGAACTTTGCTATGTTTTATTCAACAGTAAATACATAATATTGGCATTTAACTATCACGGGCTTCCAGCTTCAACAAATCTTTCACTCAGCTGATCAGTTCATCCATCTCTCAGCCACTGTTTCACGTTGTCTGCAAACTTGGACAAACACCATTGAGTACAATTTAAGGAAATCGGTATTCATATTTACAAAACTTTATATTGTGTGTATAGTAGAAAACATGCTACAAACAGGCTACTGACTGTAATGTACGTAGTACTCTGAGAGGGTATCACATCTAGTTTGGGTAAAATGTTTATAAACATGTATTTCCCAGAATGCGAGAGAAGTTACAGGCCCACACTAAACACTTCTTTCCAAAAAGACAGAGGCGAGTCGCTTGCCTGACACCACGGAGCATGCCCCACTCACCTGAATCGTTTAAGGTGCAGTCGGAGGACCTGAGGTAGTCTGTAGATCATTAACTGCTTTTTAGCTTCACTCAGAACAAGAGGTTTAGGAGAAGACTTTCGCCGTTTGCCTACCAAAAGAAAAAAAAAAAAAATCAAGGCAAAGATTGTTAGGATGTAATTGATTTTCAGAAGGGGAAAAGAGCACGTTCTGAACTCTTCTTCTTCCAGGAGCAGTAGTCCAGTTCACATGCGCTCAGGATGGGCACGCAAGCAAACATTTCTTATGGATTCCTTCACAGAGCAGGAACTTCCCTAGGATCAAAACTCATGTGTTTAAAAATAGAATCATAGAATCGTTTGGTTGGAAAAGCCCTTTAAGACCATCAAACCCAACCGTTCCCCTACCCCTGCCATCCCACCCCCAAACCCTGTCCCTAAGCACCTCGTCTGCCCGGCTGTTAAATCCCCCCAGGGATGGGGACTCGACCCCTTCCCTGGGCAGCCCCTTCCAGTGCTTGACAACCCTTTCTGTGAAGAATTTTTTCCTAATGTCCAACCTAAACCTGCCCTGGCACAACTTCAGCCCATTTCCCCTCGTCCTATCGCCCGTTACCAGGGAGAAGAGACCGACCCCCCAAATACTTGAACGTTTTCACTTTTGTGATGCTCACAATCACATGATCAATTACCACCTTCAAGCTGCTCATGCTGATGTTTTGCTCTTGAGAAATACACCAGAAATATTAAGACAAATCTAGGGCCAAAGACATCTAGGGCTGTAGCAGTTTCAACAGGTGAACTACCAGCATACAAATAATAGTATTTGATACTGTATTCTGTCTACTACTGTGATCCCCTTATACCACTAGAGTGAGGCTCGTAGTAGCAAGCTTCACTAGCTCAAGAATATTCAGACAAGTCAGACAAAAATGCTTGCAGCAAAGTTCCACCTCTTGCAGGGTCTCTGCGTGTCCAAAACAACCTCTGAACCGAAACTGGAGAAGAGGGAAAAAAAGATTCCTCTTCCCAGTGATTACACTTTCCAGGACACTGAACATACTACTACACCAGGAGGAAGACAGGTGGCTTTCAGAGCTTCCAATAAGAAATGTACCTGTTAATTAGATTTCTGCACCTCACTGCACTGCTTCAGAACAGATGGGTTGCTCCTCCTCCACCACGTCTGACAAGCAGTGCCCCCAATAGTTTTTGGCACCTAGATGCAGGCTTGGTTGCTTTTCCCTGACTTTTTTCAGCTAGCTTATGTTTTCTTAGCCAGTTAGCTCTGAAGTAACTGTTAAAATTCGGGCTTTCCCAAAGAATCAAAGAAAACAGAGTTAAGAAGAAGCTGTAGTCATCCTTATCGACACTTTGTCAACATTATTTGTGCATCAGAACCTGTTCAAATTATATTTGGCTTTGTTTCAAGAACATCTAGTCAACCATTATTTCCTAATGCTTTCTGAAGATGTTTGGTAACAGATTTGCAAGCTGATAGAGAACAGATCTCTACAAATACTTGCTACTTCAGCTGCTTAGTTGCAATCCAAGTCAAATTATTGGCATTTTCCTCCCAAGGGGATGAACATTTGCCACAAATACCTGCGTGAAAAAAAAAAAATCAAATCCAGCTTATCAGAGTAGCTGAGCTGCATGATTATACCCAAGGCTAAAATTATTTTCAGGCATATAATGACCTTACACTCAGCCCTACTACAGGAAAGCAGAAGTCATCTTCTAGCTGAGCACAGCAAAACACGTGCATTCATATAACAGGTAATACATTAACCCGAGACTCCCAGAATAATGTCAGTTCATTGCTTCTTGACAAAATGCCTACAGAGAGATGGAAACTCTAACCTGGCAGCAGACCTTAAGAACTCTGCATTTGTGATTTCTGGTTAACGGATTCAATCAAGAACAAGCAGCATATAGATGACTTGTTATAAAAGCTTTCCTGCCACGCAGAGATGAACAAGCCATAGGGACTAAAGTTCCTTTTTCTGTCTCTAAATCCAACCCCTTTTCCCCCCCAAAAAAATTTTGGAAGTCACCTTTCCCTTCCAGCACAAGCAGCAAGAGCAGTTCTGAACAGGGTTGTATTAAACCCTTAGTAAATTGTGCTGCTGCATGGCAGAGATGAGAGAAGAATGACATATTGGCTCCAAAGTGGTGCCCAAAGGAGCAGAAGCCATCAACAGGAGGAAACAGAACAGCATGAGCAGCAAGAAGAACAGTTTCCCTATACATATAGACCACGATACACGTTTTCAGACACACAAAACACACATCAGAAACGTTAAAGGCTGAGAGAGTTGGGTTTGTTCAGCCTGAAGAAGAGAAGACTGAGAGGGGATCTCATCAACACGTACAAATATCTCAAGGGTGGGTGTCACGAGGATAGAGCCAGACTCTTCTCAGTGGTGCCCAGTGCCAGGACAAGGGGCAATGGGCACAAACTGAAACATAAGAGGTTTCAGTTGAACGGGAGGAAAAACTTCTTGACTTTGAGGGTGACAGAGCACTGGAACAGGTTGCCCAGGGCGGGTGTGGAGTCTCCTTCTCTGGAGATATCCAAAGCCCACCTGGACGATGTCCTGTGTAACATGCTCTAGGTGATCCTGCTTGGCAAAGACATCAGCAGGATCCGACTTACTGTTGCATTGGTCGCACGCGTATATCCTCCCTTCCAGAGCTTCGGTCTCGGTGAACTTGGCCAACATCTCTGTCAGCATGCACTCTGTCTGATTAACAGGGACGATTCCTTTCTCGATGGAGTGATAGCGCTCGGGGAATTCCAGGGAAAGATCCCAAAAGGGCTCAACAGTGTTGGATTTGTAGTTGCATGTTATGCAGGTGACCTGGGAATGAAATGTGTACACACAAATGAAGTTACGTACAGGTACACCTGCAGACTGGCGTTTACTGTCACATCTAAAGAGCAAGTTTATGCCCAAAAGGCAGTGCCATTTCACAGATAGAAAGATGATCTCTGAGTCAAGAGAAATGCTACTTATTTCCAGTCTGAAAGCTGTCTACCTTGAGCAGGTAATTCAAAATACTTACTCAATTCTCAAAAAAATGGAGACAATATTCACCTTTATGGGATTCACTTCCTCAGCTAAACACCATTACAGGTACAACACCAATTCACAGTTGGGTAACAAGCACCTTGGATCTGTTTTCTACTACAAAAAGTACACGTTAGCATTTATCATGCAGTCTTCCTTCTGTATTTTCTCTACTTTCCTTGCATATTTCAAAGTGTGTCATTCCTTTAATGTTTCATCTGCTAACTCAATAAAAATTATTCATGAATGGAGCATGAAATAACAAACTTCAGGTGCACTTGTTTTCTTATGTCATCCCACAGTATTACACATAAGAAGAGCAGAAAAGTTTTCAGCTAAACTCCGAGGCAGCAAGTGGGAACATGAAGGGGTAACAAAACCAGAAAGCAGGTCTGGTCAGACTGTGCGTTCCTATGAGAACCAGCTGCCAGAAACTGACTTCCAACCTTACAGCTTCATGCACTGAAGGGCCCGGTAACTTCAAGCATAGAGGGGTTTGAAATTAAATACAATACATGCACACAAGAGTTACATAAGCAGAATAAATAGCTCGGCAAGTTATTTATGGTGTATTATAGTAACAGCTAAATTACACTGATCTGTGAACATCTTCACGCTGTTAACAGAGACCTACCACTGAACCTAGAACGTGCACCATCTTCCAGTTGTCTCTTGACAACTGAACAAGGAGCTTTTAGTTAAGAAGTCCATGTGGTTCACGCACTGCAGAGATGATTCCAATGAACCATGACTTCAAGCATCCTTTCCCTGAAAAGCCAAAAGCTTAAACTTGAAAAATACACCTTTTTATCTTTAATGTGCACCTAAGTTCTTAGGAGTGGTAAGCTTAGTAAGAACGGCACTGAGAAAGATGATATAAATAGCAACGAGAACGCACACATATAATACGCTTCATGGTCTGATCTTGCAAACCCTTGAGTGTCAAATCATGCACAGGTTTCCTTTCTCCTGGAAAGCAAAGGTAAATGAGGACTTTCAGAATGCCCTGGGCTCTCAGGGTCTGCCCTGAGGGGAATAACACATTTCAGACAAGGGAACGGCACAGGAATTGGAGACCAAGCACCATGGCAGGCACTTTCAGCTCCTACACAAACTCAGGTTCAGCACGTTCAGTATCTCAAAATGACTTTCATATGCCTGCAAAAAAACCCCAGTTGTCACAGAGAATTTATTCTTCATAGCACAAGATGACCCCCCTCTCTGTCCTTCATCGCATTCTTTCTAGCCATGGAAACAAAACCAGGAAAGGACAAAACAAATTACAAAGACACTTTAAAAACATGGTAAAAACTTAAAACTAAGGGCTCAGAACTTCGGTACTTGTGTAGATTTCATTCTGAAGTAGCAAAAGTCAACTGAATTTACAGGACGTGTGACAGGCGTCGAAAATGCTGACAACCTGCACAGCAACCCAACAGGTTTCTTTCTCGGAAGGCACCCCTATCCAATTCCTCTTACTTATCCGGTGGTTCCTCAAGAAACAAGAGCCTTTGCTCCTTGGTGTGAATGGCTCCAATTAATTTCTCTGCAAAAGTAGATGCATACCTGACTAAGCAACTGCCCATGAAAAATGGTGTTCACCACCTTCAGGACCTGCTTGGTGAGCTTCCTCTGTGAGAAAGGGATAAGGATCCTGCGCTTCGTTCCTTCCGACTCCAGCTCCTGCTGTACTTTATCCAGCAACTCGCAGAGAAATTCCTGAGCGTCCTGCTGATCGTAACCTCGAAACGCCGGGATCAGACTCCACACAGAGTGCAGCATGGCAAAGGGTGACACGAGCGCCCACTTGCCAGACCACATCACTCTGAAGAGGGTGTGCAATTCGTGACAGAGGGAGATGTGCTTTGAACTTGGTTCCTTGGGCTGTATTAGTTCTAAACTCCTGCTTATTGAGGAGCCACCATTTAAGCCAGCTGGCAAGCTCTGCGTGCCATATGATCCCACTTTGTCAGTCTTCCCTGACTCATTAGCAGCAGACCCATTTGCCAATTTGCCAGGCATCCTAGACTTCCCATTCACAGTTTTGGCTAAGAGTTCTTCTGTTTCACAGAGATCAAGTGTCAAAAAACATTCTCTAAATTTTTGGAGGTGACTTAGCACTTGCAGAATAGAATTCATGTAACATGTGTTTCCCAGGTTCCTTAGACCCGTTACCCCGGGAGTCATCAGAGGCTTACGCCGGATGGAATAAAACTGTTTGAATCTGCTGCTCTGCATCTGCCTTGAGGTAGGGGAAGCGGTCGCCACCTCCCTGAATTTCCTTGGAATCAAGTTCTCTCTGTGCACGTGAGACAACAGCCTTGCACTCTTCCTCGGAGGAGTGTTTGCCAGCTCCTCCAGGAGTTGTCTCTTCATCTCCTGCCGCCGCTGCCTAGCTGCCTCCTTCTTTTTCTCCAACTCCTCCATTTGTTTCTTTTGTTTTAATTTTAGCTGGCCTCTAGAGCTCTTATCAAACCAGGTCCGCAGCGCCTTTGCAAGCAAGGACTGGCGCCTGTGCCAGAGAGCTGTAAGCATCTGAGATTGTCCCTGAGGGCTCCTTTGATGGCTGCACATGTCCTCTCCCAAAGCCATTGATCGCAATGTCCTGCCACTTCTTGTTGACGGATCATGTTTTTGACTTTTAATTGCTGACAGAGAACTTCTCAGCAATTTCAAATCACCCTCCGGGTTATCATTCAAGACATAATCTTCACAAAGGTAACAAAAGACATACAGATCATTAACTTCCATTGCCAACGGATGCCTGGTTTCTTCAAAGTGTTTAAGTGCATGCTCCTCGATGTACCTCCCACAGGCTACGTGGGAGCACTTCAGACAAGCCCAGATAGATTCGGTTGTCTGGCAGTCCACGCAGTGCCACTTCTGGGGGTTCAGGATAGAGTGGTCCTGGGCGAGTCGTAGCCGCCCAACATGTTTGCATCTATCCATGTCTTACAGAAGTCTTCGCTGCTTTGACCTTGGAAGGCAAAAAAACAGAAAGAAAAGGATCTTAGAGCCACTATACATATTTAAAAAGATCTCTTTTGTACCAGCTGTAAAGACCTATAAAACTACAGATGTCACGTCTTGTCAATCCCAACCGCAGTTCTGCCTCAACCGACTACATTATTTCTGCGCGCTGTTTTTTTAAAAGCCGTTTTTAGTCCTAGCGAAAGATACTGGATTGACAAGGTCTACAGAATAAAACTGCCTATCTGTCTGCTAAGGACGGCCCAGACAGCTGCCAGCACGCCTTACCCAACCTGAACGGCTCGCTTCCAAGGAGAAAAAGATTAATTCAGTCCGCACACGCATTTGATCTTTAGCTGCCCTCTTGAAATTGATACATACAAAATGAATTTGGAATTCGAATGCATGTCATCAGGAACTAGACTGAGGTTATCAACTTCTCGCAGAAGCCACAAAAATATCAGATAATTGTCATAACCAGCGCATTTGCAAGTCCACAGGCTTCACGTTCTACCCTCGAATTCTCCGATTTCCCACAGACTCCCAAACATTTTAATGTTTAAAAAAAAATCATCAGGGAAAAAAAGAATGAAATGTGTAACACCATGTTATAGTAAACCTAAGGGAACATCTGCATGTGTACATGTTTGCGTCAGTACACATAAACAGAAAAAGCAACTGATTTACTAAATTACTATATTGCAACTGAAAAGAAATCAAAGCAGGGATACTGGAAGGTGCAAAAAGCTTTCACTCCGTCTCCTGCACCCATATGTTTTATAAAAGATACTCAGCCGTACAAAGAGCACGACTAAAACGCCGCATGCCAGTGCTCTGCTTTCTTTTGTACAGTCCCTCCAACGCTCTGATCCAACGGAAAGAGATCGGGGCGTGGAAAGATTGCCCAGACCCACTCGCACGCCCTACTCACGGAGTCGTGTTTAAACATCCTTTCCTCCGCGACGCAGCATCCAGGGCCCGGAACATCCCCATTTCAGCCAAAGGAGTCTCGGCGGTTCTTCGAGAATTTAATTACTACTTAAGTCTTCATTGTAAGGCAGCACGGCTTCAAAGCCCTAGAGAGAGAATATTCTTGTGATGCACATAAACAAACTAAGAACACTGGCAGGGTTGCTTTTGAACACGATTAATCCCCTCAGTGCAAGAGCTACTGCAGAGAACACATTTACTACAGAGAAGAGAATTATCTGGAAGTCAAAGCATGAACGCACCTAGGAACCCAAATACGTTAAGAAACGTCACATAGAAGAGGAACTCTGGAATTTCGTTTTTCTGCTTTCATTTTCTGACAATTTATAAATCTGCTGATCACATGTAGCCTCTTCATCATAAGTCTTTTGTAGTGGTTGACCCAACATATGGCAGAGAAAAAATCTGAGAAAAAAAAACCCCGAGCAAAAACGTGCACCTCCTGTGATCCCTTCAATTTTGGCTGCTTCGATAACTTGGTGAAAGAAGGGGGGAGGAGACGGGGAAAGAGAAAAAAAAAACAAAACCAACCTGTCCTGAATTACATTTCATTTCTAGATGATTTTTCAAACAATAAAACCGAAGTAATGAATAGTTGTCAAGTGTGAACGGCAACAAGAACTACCAAGGAAAGAAAAATGGGAAGAACCTGCATTTTGCCAAAGGCAGAGAAGATTGTACAAACCTATCTGCTGTAACGATCCAGGACTCAATTAACTTGCTTACGCATCTACGACTCCAGCACTTCCATACAATACAAAGTAGTGATGGGAGGGACGGCAACAACACGCACAAAGCGGTTGCAGACGTCACAGAGCGTGTCAGGTCTGGCACACGGAGTATTTAGTTACAAAAATCATTTTACGAAGGGCAAAGTTTAATATAAACAAAGGCCATGGGACGCATTCCCAAAGCTTTAAGATAGGTATTGAACAGTCGCTTTGATTGGTCTGCAGAAAACCGATCTGACCAAGCTAAGAAAACATATTTTTAGTGGTCCCTGAATTATGCAAATTTACTTTAATTACTATCTTCTTCCAGTGACACTGCTGCTAGAGATGGAATCCGTTACAGAAAAATCAAAGCTTTTCTATTCTTTAACTCTTCTCGACTTCAGATTAAAGCACAAGTGGCCACTTCAGAATTCCTCTCCACAGAGTGATTCTGCAGTGCCTAAATAACCATTTTAGTTGTTTATTTAAAACAGTTCAAAAATCCGCTACACCTCTCCTTCGGGCTGCGTTCATTCACTCACAAATCCTAGGACCTGGAAAGACACTTTCGGAAATCCTACCTAAACAAAGGACTGATTTGGTCTTGTCTTTCCAAGTTGTAAACATCCCTTCCCACCTTCCTCCCTGACCTTTTTTCCCCTCCTCTTTCTTCTTTATTTTTCTGCTCAGGTCTTGATAGAAAATTATGGAATAATCCTGTCTAGCCTTGGTGAGACCAAGTGGCATAGATTCCAGCTTGAAAGAGTATAGACACTATGGTAACATTGACAGCCTTCATTTACATAAAAGAATACTAATTATGTTGTATCATCAACATCTGTGATTCTGCTCACTGCCATATGCGACAGTGTTGGGAATTTAACCCTTGAGTCTCACCAGCATATACGAGATTTGTACCATGTAACAAAACCCGGGCCTTATAAATACAATTTTCTAGAGACCGATGAAACAGCTGCTGAGCTCGGTTGCTCACCACCCCTGCAAGGTCTCGGGACACAATATTTTGAAAGAACACTGAATTTATCCGCAATTTCCAAGGAAAAAGGGACAATGCTGACATGTTGCTAGTTTCAGCTGGGTAACAGGCTACAAGGAAATCAATCACACGCCAGATACAGTGCATTAAAGAATCATGTTTAACAATGAAGTAGGCTGTCAGTATATAAATTATAAGGCTTTTGTCAACTGCTTTTGCTTTTCCTGTGTGGGCCAGCAAGATTTCCTGTTTGAGAAAAGAGATTTTAACAACGCTGGTCAGTTAACAAAGCAGCTTTGTTACACCTTAATTCAGTAATTCTCAGCACAAAAGCACCTTTGATGCTGCGCGTGATATTCCCCACCTGTTTCTCTTTAGGTATCTATGGATACTTCCTTCGCAAATCCAAGCCCTAATACCATACACCTTCGGCTGCTCCGCACGTTAGAAATAAACGGTGTTTATTTAACCCAAACCACTTAAACGACACGCCTTTTTCAACTTCCTCAAGTGAGATCTGCTTTTCGTGGTTTTCTGCTTTCGGCGTGGTTTTCATGTCAGAGCCGGCTGCCTGCACAGCCAGGCTGCCGGAGCATCTGCGTGGCTCACGCCAGCGGGCGGAAGGTTCGCTTTCCATCCACCTGGCTGCCGCGCCGGCGGAGCTTCTGCCACGCACCACGCATCAGGATGTCTTCTTCACATTAAAGATACCCAACTCA